>UCOJ01000562.1:0-87029 GCA_900474305.1 Cecidostiba fungosa
GAGAGAGAGAGATACAGCGCAATGTATTTACCCCCATTAGCTCAGTTCCAATTTTCACCGCTTCATTTAATTTACACGCAAATATTGGCGCCACCGCTACCTTTAGAATACGGGCCTTAAGGCATTTACGTTTCCGTAAAACTAGTACCGAGTTATTATACGGGTATTTAAATTTATTGATTTTAAAGTTTTTATAAGATTTTACGTGTATAACTATATAGGAGTATACTTGAAAATTTACGTGTCTCCAGCATTACAGGAAAATTGTAGGTTATATCCCTGTGACGTACTCTTATATCTCCACGTAATTTACGTGAGTTTTGTGTGAATAGACAGACTGATTTTTATAACCTCAATTTTAGGTAAATAGCCGGCCACAAGATAATTATACACAGTAAATAGGAAACCAGAGATAATGAATTCATCAAGGATGTTTCAAAACTTAAGATCAAGTGAAAAACTTTTACTTTCCTTATGGAGAACACCAAAGTTTCGCAGAACTCTTTTGTCACAAGCTTATCAGTGCCAAGAAGCATGGAATAAACGGTTACAGTCTCCATTGCTGCAGAAAGTAAAGCCCATTGATTTTTTCCTAGAACTAGATCACAAATTTCAAAGTCAAAGTAGAGTAAGTGCCGTAGATATTGATATTTTTAGCAATAGTATCACCGATAGTAGTCATATACAAGAGCTTGAAGATTTGCTATACAAACTTAGAATATCAAGAGAAACGACATTCACTCTTGATTCTACACATCATGCCGTTGTGAGATTTTACTTAATGGTAAGAATTAACGAAATTATAGTAACTACATTATTTCTATTATTTTTAATTAATTTAATTTATCATCATGTTTTATTCTACTACATTCCCAACTAATAATTACAGGCTGGAGAAGCTAAGGCACTTTTGGATATTTTAAATGACAGACTGAATTATGGAATATTTTGTGATTATTTTTGCTACAACATATTAATGGATCATTTTATTAAAAAAGGAGAATTCGGATTAGCAGCTAAGACTGCAAGCTTAATGATGCTACAGGAAGAATATGAACATCCTATAAGTAATGCTTTAGCAATTTATTCTTGTCACAAGTATTTAGAAAATCCAGATTCTTGGCAAGAGGTAGATCCTGCCACACTGAAAGATCCTGAACCCAAGGAAGAAGTTAAAATACGTGTTAGTTACCTACGAAATCCTTATTTTGATGACCATTTTGATTTATGGAAACCATCAGATCTTACAGGAAAAACTTTATATTCAATAGGGCAAACAATGAATGATCCACTTGGAAGAACTTGTCAGTTAAGAGGATTATTATTGTATCGAAAGTTGGCAGATGCTATTGCACTACTTGAAAAGTGGAAACAAGAGGGACTTAAAGAAGTTGTTTATGCGGATGTACTTCCTCTAATTAAAAAAGATATACCAGAACTATTTGAAGAAGAAGCTTCCGATGAAGCAAAAAACCTACGACAGCTCTTAGTTGACTTAGAAAATGCAGACTTGCATCGAGGAAATTTGGAAACAGACATTGAAAATTTGACTAAAAAAGCAATTGATACATATTCACAAGAAGACATTGCCAAACAAATTAAGGTAACTGAATATATTTTAAAATTGATCTGTGTTATTGCAAAATTAAATAAAGGATAATAATGCATTAATATCTCAAATTTTTCAGATTTACAGTGAATGGGAAGAGAAAAGAATGAATGTTCTTAAAGAACATTTAGCTGAACTGGATCGTCAAGCAAGATTAGCCAAAATTGAAGAAATAAAGAAAGAACTTGTGGAACAAGAACGAGTTCTCACCTTCTTTGAAAATAAGGACAAAATAGAGTTAGAGATTGAACAAAAACTTCAAAGAGAAGAGCAAAGATTTGGTAAAGAAAATGAGGTTGTGCAGGATCAAGATGAAAATTACGTGTCACCAGAAATTATTAAAAAGAGACAAAATCAATAATCATCATTCAATTTTGGTAAAAAATGTTTGTATTATATCATTTTCTGTTTAAATCATTTATTCATTATTTAGATCGTAAAAGATTTGTATATTATTATCCTAATGTTATAATAATGAAAACTACTGTAGTGAGTTGTTATAAAAATTTAATACTTTTAATTAATCGTGTTTATTAATGTGATGAAGTGAAATTTCCCTTTTTATAAATAATTATTGGGATTTAAAATAAGATTCGCGGGCAAAGATGGCGACGTACCATACGATTTGTGGGTACCCCGATTTGTATGGAGTTAGCTGGAGAATTGTTAAATTATAAAGTTTAAATTAAAAGAAATTTTAAATTCCCAATAAGGACTAAATTTATAAAAGTTATGATCCAAATTCAAAGAATAGATTTTTCCAATTTTTAGTTATAATTAAAGAGAATATGGTATATCACTTTAATTAAACTATCAAAACGTATTTAACACGTTATAATAGCATTCAAATATAAAATACAATTATCCCAACAATTCTTTTTTACTTAGCTAAATTTACAATGTTTGATAGGTTTTAAATTGAAGCAAGCTTTCTGGATATTATTATATTTTTCTATAGATCATTAATTATTTACATAATGATCATAGATGAATCCAATAAAGTTTTTTAATAAAAAAGCTTTCGAATAAAAAAAGTTTTACTATCAAACCTGTTATGTGTTGAGCTTCTGAATTAAGAAACTTTTGTGCCAAGGCACAGAAAAATGTTAACATTTATAAATCTTAATAAGAAGATACCATGCATGTAAAACAATACACATTAAATACTGTAAAAATGTTGGTATTATTTAACCTGCTGGCATCTTACAATATATAATATATATAACGTTCTCTCATATACACATACAACTAAAAGCAGTTTAGTAGCTTTGATAATTCTGTCGTTGTTTTCGCTTTGTATTTACTGTTCTTATACCATGATATATTCAGTAATCATGAATTTTTGCTTTGTAATTGTGCAGTCAAAGTTGCAGTCTCCTGTCTCATTTGCTTCAAATCCGCTGTTATCCTTTCTAAATTAGCTCCAATATTTTTTGTAGATTCAGAATCAATCTAGAAAAATAATTTGCATTAAATTTTTGTATAAATAATATAAATAATAAATATGCATTTTATGAAAGATTTACCTCTTCTTCTAAATCTCTTATTTCTCGTATAGTGGCACCAGTTTCTTCAACTAAATTGACAAGCTCGCTACAATCAGAATGCAATGTTGCAAGCAATTTATAAGCTCTTCTAGACACTTCTTTTGTTCGAGCATCACGGAAAATTAATTCATCTACTACTGTAAAAGATCTTTCTAGTCTTCCAGTAAGTGTATTGATTTCTTTTTGTATTTCACGTGTATCCCCTAAAACTTTGTCGATTTCATCCTTTTGCTTTCTTATATTGTTGATGATTTCTAGAATTCTTTGAGTGTATGCAGATCTATTCACTTCTCGAGGAAGTTTTTGAACATCTGCTACAAGTTGAGAGTACTGCTGATCTTTGCTACGGCATTCTTCCAACAATTCTCGTTCCTTATCTCTAAGTAGTCGTAATTCATCTAGTTTTTTCTGACTTGCACTCTAATTACAATTTTAAAAATTTTATTAATTTATCTTTGACGGTTATTAAATAATCAAAAATTTATAAAAGCATGCATATCTGTTGAAAAACAAATACTTACAGCCTTAGAAGAATGTTTTTCTCTTTCATCTCGGTATTGTCCTATCAATGGTGACCTGTGTTTCTCCCACTGATTTGCTAAATTGATTAATTTATTTACACATGCTTCTACAGCTTCTTCCAACTTTTGAGTATTTTCTTCTCCATTTTCAAGTAATTCATAAGCTTTCATTTTTATTTTGCTTTCTTCTTCATAGGATGCAAGTGCTTTTGTTTCATTTTGTTCTGCTACAGTAGCATGATTAATTTCAGAAGCTAGTTTTTTAATATCTACTTGAATGTCCTCAATAGTAACTTTTAAACCCTCACAATCAGCTTTTATTTTATCGATCTCTCGCTCTTTGATGATATTCTCATCTTCTTTCATCTCAACAGGTTCTTCTTTTTGGATTTCTGACTGTTTAATTTCTTTATTTTCACCAACTTGACTCTCTGTATCTTTCAGTTTCATACCAGTCATAAGTCTACCAAGAAGACCTGAACCATTTTCAGATATTTCTAAAGTCCTATCATATTCTTGAGAATTCAGCCAATCTACTTTTTCTGTTATCAGCTGCGATGAAGAAGATTCAGTTCTGCTATTCAAGGCAATCACTGATGGCACAAGATACTTGACGTTGGGAATTTGTTCGAAAATAGATGGTTTATAATGAAGAGTATAATTTTGGTATTCTGAAAAATAACTATGCTTTAATTTATTGCTAGATTACAGACTAATTTTATAAAAATTGAATGTTGCCTACAGCATATTAATAAAGTATTATGCTCTATTACCTTCATCGTCCTTCTTTACAGTAGTATCAAGTGGTACTATTTTAAAGGGTATTTTAGTTCTGATATTAAACTTTGATCGTTTTTTATGGCAATAATAAGGTAACCAGGGCACAGAAATCTGAGACTGTAAGGCAGACGAGATTAATTTTTCAAGTTGAGCACTTTTTGTGTCTGGTTCAGCTATGCTTTTGTCACTTTCTTTTGGCAACTTATCAATCAAAAACATAAGAACTCTTCGTAGGTCAACTTCTGCACTGTATAAAAACGTTTGATAGCCAATGTCACCTCTATATCCAAGTTCCTATAAAAAATAATTAAGAGTATATTGAAATGATTATAGATTATTATTTGACTCAATAAAAAGTAGTTTAAAATTATTACTGAACAACATTGGGCCAGTGTTGCCCCCATGCGAAATCTTGCAGCCATATTTACAGGTAAGACAGGATTCAAGCCCAGGCCTGGTCGAATAATTTCCAGACATTTTACGGTTGCTCTAACAACAAGTTCTGTATCAAAACTAGCCAAATTCGTAATATTTTCATCTACATCACTGCAAAAAGATACTAAATATTTAGTAAGAGAAAAGCTTAGGCAAAAAACAAAAAAATTAAATTTACCAGCCAATTTGACGTAAGGAATGTACTATGATATTGTCAACTTCTTCCATTATAAATAGAAACCTCCAGCAAAATATGTATATAATAAAAAGATATATTATATATACAAAAAATATAACCTCAGCGCGATAATTGCAATTGCCCGAAAAGCATTTTTTTTTACGTATGACCCAGTATAGGTTATACACTTTATCCCTCAATACAGTAGCCGCGTCAGCATCAACATTTTTGATAACACACGAAACAGCGTAAAAAAAGTAAAAATAATACAACTAAAGTTTTCGGTGACAGCTGATGACTGCTGGTGCTACAATAGCGGCAGTCCGCACCCGGTTTAAAGGGGCGTAGGAAAATGCAGATTTCTGTCTTATCAACGTGGTATAAAAAATCAGTAATATGTAAAGAATGCTTCTTTTGTAAACAATATACCCGCAAGTATAGTTCTCATTGTATAGAATCGAAAATACGAAAAAAACATTCCGTTTTCATACTGTGTACTACATTAATAATACTAAACTGTTGAATTATTATTATTATCTCATTTTCAACAAAAACAAAGTAGTTTCTCGACGAATAAAAAAAGGAAGGGACAGACAATACAGCATAGCCGACCACATTTGATTTTTCTTAAAAACACTTCAACGCCTATTCAAACTTCCCGCCAGTCGAACTCGAACGTCATGCCATATCGACCCTATCCGAAATCTCGCATCAGCAGAGCGTAAAAAAAGAAGGAGGAGAAGGACACGGAGAGAGAGCTAGCACTGGACGCACGCGCGCAGCGGCGATCAATTAAACGCGTTCTATCTCTCTCTCGCAGCAGAAGGAACACACAATATAGTTACTGATCGCGGGTGAGTGGAGAGGAGAAAGACAGAGAGAGAGGGAGCTAGTCTAGCTGTAGTAACTGCGCTCTCCCGCAAGTTGTACACAGCAGTGCAAGCAGCGGATAGAGAGAGCGAAGTCGCTCGCGCGCGTTAAACAACGTTCCGCGAGCACATCAGACCTCGACGTCGTCGTCGTCAGCTGTGCAGTCGTCCGCTGTGGATAAATACTGTGTTTCTGTCCTACTGCAGCAGCTTCGCCTGGAGCAAAAAAAAGTGCAAGATACATATACAAGGCACGTGAGCAGTATAGTAGCAGCCCGTCAGATATAATATCGTCGAGTGTGTGCCCCTTTGTTGTGTTTCTCTCGAGAGGGCCCGCGCGCGCGCGACTATATAGTGTCAAATCTCAAGTCGTATAGGCATCTGGGGAGTGAGAAGGAAACACTGGCCAGGCCAGTAGTCGTCGAGGTGGATAGCGAGGATGAACGGGAGCGCGCCGATGCTGCGCGGTCCGGAACAGCATCCTGGCAGATTCGCCGATTACTTTGTCATCTGCGGCCTCGACAAGGACTCCGGACTCGAGCCCGACAAATACTTCGGTGAGTTTTCCCTTCTTCTTTTTCTTCTCTTACCCTCCTTCGCTCTCGTCTCTCTTATTCTCCCCGCGAGAGCGAGAGAGAACTCGACTTTTCCGAGGGGAGCTGCGTTGCCACTACTGATGCTGATATGCTCCGAGAAGATTTGTGTCGTCGCAGGGGAGGAAAGAGAGGCGACTTTTATATTTACGCTCCGCCAGCACACGGCGATAAAAAAAGGGTTTGTTGCTGTATACTCTCGTCGTCTCTTGAGAGGAAAAAAAAAGTTTCGCGCTCTGTGGGAGAAAATATATATATCTACTTGTGTGCGTGTATTTCGGAGGGGGTTAGTTTCGCCTCTCCTTTTTTTTCGCGCTCGAGTAAATATAGGTGGTATATAGTATAGTAGCAGCGATGTTTGCTTTAATCAAGCGCGGCAAAGAATTTTTCGGCGCATTCGTGCATGTCGGAAGAGAGTTTGTTTTACTTTGCGGGAGGTTATAATACAGTGTTGCGCGTATATCGCTCTCGGATTTTTTCTCTGTGTCTTGACTCGTCTGCTACGGCTGATGCACAGAAGCTTCAGATGGGAAAGAAACGGAGGGTTGTGAATATTTTAATAGCCACGAGGCTGACGTCATTATCAACGCAATTACGATGGGGTGCTGAATTTTAAAGTTTTTGCACTCTCGTTCGATATAACAAAATTGTATTCCATAATTAAGCGTATTGATAACCACACACGTGCATATTATAGAAGCAAACGTCACTGCATAATACAATCGGCCAAAATAACAAACGTGATTCATGTATACAAGTATTACGCGAACGACACCGCTTCTCGTCACACCATTCATTGTTGCGCGTATTGCCGATAATAACCAGATAACAACGAGAAGTAAATATACAAATACAAGCTACCTATGCAATTACGTGTGCCCGTAAGAGAAGGAGAACGATAAATATCTCGACTTTTTCAACTCAAACACGCTCCTATTCCCTCGAAGCAGTATATCCTATAATACACCGTCACGAGAAGAAAAAAGGTAAACTGGAGTCGTCACTCCCGGTTTTTTCGTCGACAGAGAATTCGCGAGGTCGTTGACTCGACTCTTTTACTATATACATACACAAGCTGCGTCCTCCGCGATCGGTCCGAAAATTATTCCGGACGCAGCAGCCATTACTTTTCTCGCGGTTCGCGCTCCAGTTTGTTTTTCCGCGACGCTGTACTGGCGGCATTTTTCACGGCACAGATAGCACGAGTATATACTGAGCTCAAAGCTAGATATTGCGCAAAGCATAAGAGGAAACACTTTTGTACGCAGCGCAAAGTGTCGACGTACAAAGAGAGAATGCGCTGATTTACGCGATGAAATTTTGCTCGCGCTTGATTGACTCTCTCTGTGAGAGTGTCAAAAGTGGGAAATAATGAATATACGGTGTAACTATATTACGGAGTCGAGTGCATTACATTGTAATTATGCGCTGCAGCAAGGAGGGAAGAGATGAATCGTCCATTTACGCTTTTTGCAAGTTGGAGAGGAAGTTAGTTCCGTAGTTGCGGAGTTGTTTGTTACCGTGATGTATTTTAATGGTAAGCGAACTTGTTGTAGGAAAATTTGTAGCTGCGCTCTTTTCTCTTGCTGACCTTTCGTTTATTCTCTCTCGGCGAGTAGTGGAACATTCTGCTCCAGATTTAAATCTTCTACTTTGAATTGCGTTCGAATATCCGTTATAAGAGTATATATTATTATGATGCTTTGAGCCGATCGATGAGTCGGTCCTGAGATAACAAGTGTTGCAGCAACGTATCTTGCGAGGGCAAGAACCTTTGATTAAGTCTGTCTAATCGTATATGCGTAAACGTCATTGCTGCCGAGAAAATGTTTATTTTCATTTGATATATGTATAATTCCAAAGTAATTTAATATATGTCTTCGCATTATTGGAACAACAGAGTTGACTTGTAAGTCGAACGTATATACAATCGCGACGCGATTCTATTTTAAGTATTAAAACAGGCATGAAGAACATTGTATGAACTTCATTGAACCGGAAAGCAATTTTTCGACCTCTATAACGGTCAATGTGCATGCGTTTCTTCCAAGAGCTCAGCCTTCGGAAGAGCTATTGTGAGGAGAGCATGTGCCTCGAGCTTTAAATAAAAACGCATCATTTTCAAGCTCAAATTTTAAAGTAAAAATCGTTTTAAAAACACGAGATTCTGGTACACGAAAAATATTCATCTAAATCACTATCTCTGTCTCTCTCTCTCTCCCTCGTTGGATATCAGATTTTCCAACACGAGCCAGAAGCAGCGCACATAATCTCAAATTTTTTTCAAACTCCTCGAAAATCTCATCAGACGGTAAAAAGTCCGGAGCTCATCAGCGCTGCATCAGCGTAACATCATATCCACCGCTCTCTCGTATATCCCACATTACACATCATCGCCAAGAGCTTGCGGATCTTCATTACGCCGCGGCCGCTTCTCAAAACGCCCGCTTGCATTATTATATACGTATACTCTCGTCCCCGTGTATATTATATTTATATAATATCTACACGAGATGCGACGACGCTTCTCCGATTTTCATGCGGGAGACTATACATACATCAGCAGGAAGAAGCGGATCTTCCTGAGAAACACCCCGCGGAGAGCTGCTTCCGGCTGTGCAACGCAGTAGGTATATATAATATGCTGGTCTCGCGGGAGAAGGAGACAAGATCGACAATGGAGCAGGGTCGAATTTTTCGATACAATGGGGCCTTGTTAAACGCGTGGGTTGGTGAGACGAGTGCGAAATTCCTTCTCTCGTTTTGGAGGTCTATAAAGCTGATGTTGCTGCTGAAGGTTGCTGCTGCTCTGCAGACCGCTGAAAGAAAATCTGGGTGAACGCATTGTCTTCCTTTCTTCCTTTTTTTAAAGGTTTCTTTTTCTCTGAAGGTTTCCTTTGAAATTCGCTTCGTACTCTGTATATATTGTCGAGCTTTGAAGAGTATACAGTATACTGAATAAAAAGTTTATTCGATCCTTGTATCTATAAATAACTGCATCACTATTGGAAACGTTGTTTTTGATATAGAGCAAAATCGTTGTATATAAAGGCATCGACACTTCTTTGTCTGAAAGCCCGAAAGATAACGTGTGATAATTTATGGTTATTATTGTCTCTTCATACTTGTTTGTATCAATGCGTCAAAATTTTCGTGGCTTTCGATAAAACCATATCCGAGTAGTGTGTAGCTTCTCCTTTCGCGGTCTCTGAGATAGAAAAGCAAACTCGACGCGCGTCTTATCGCGCCTCCTCGTGTATATACATACACATCTGTGCACGCGTCTGTAGAGCGATAAGAAACTTTGCTCGTTCACAGCGACGCTCCGAAAAATCAGCTTCATTTTACTCCTCGGTTTTCTCCGAGTTTTCGAACTACCAAAGCTGGAAGAATGAAATATTCCAGCTACCTGGAAGTGCAGCTGCTCGGGTTTGAGAGAACTCGATATCTTGCGTTGTATTTCCCCCTATGCAGACGTTCTTTTGATTTTTACATTTAGTATTTTGTATAATATAATATCAATTTCAATTATACAATTCATTTCAACTTGTGCAAACATAATAATGCTCTAATCGTATGAAATTAGCATGAATGCTTTGAATAGAGAGATATAGATAATTACCGTCGAGTCTGTACCAGAAGCCCATCGCAGTCAATTTAAAAAAGAAGAGAATATTAACGAATATAAAATTCAAATGAATTTAGAGTTCTGGCTAAAAGCTATTTATACACTTTGTACTCTCCGACTTTAATTAACTTCTTCAAAGTCAATAGGTCTCCAGCTTATACTAAAGGCTGTCTTTATACTCTTTCGTTTGTAATACCTTCGACGGAAAATAAGACAGTTCAATTGAAAAATTCAAACGACTCTCTTGGGTTAATTCATTTCCCGCCTCGGATCATGCAAAAACGTCACTCTTTAAAATTCATGCTCACTCATCCTAAGAAGCTATGAAAAAATCAACCTTTCGTTCACTTCCTTCTAAACCGACGACCTGGAGAGAGAGAGAGAAATCGCAACTTTCGCCGCAGCACTTTGCACAGCGTGAAATGTTCTGAAATGCTAAAGCGCAGTACCTATACAAAGAGCCACCAGCAGCAGTTCTAAAGATGCCGATGAACTGGACAGCTGCAGCTGCACGGATTTTCCTTTTCCGGAGGGCTAGAGTATTCGCCCTCTTGGTTATACGGGTCTAGTATACCTGCGGCACTCGAGAGTTTCTCTTTGGATTTTGGGCAACTCGAGAGATCCCTGGTGTTTTAGGGGCGGACTGAGCAGAGAGAGACAGCTATTTGAGGTTCGGCCTCTTACTTGTATTCACTACTCGTATAGGCTGTTAATACTTTTGACTCTGGGCAGAAATCTCTGTTTGCTTCTAGGATTTTGCGGTGGAGTTTGCGCCTATGAAAATCGGAGATAAAGCAGAAAAGAAAACAGAAAGTCATGAATTGTTTTTAATAAATTTTTATGCGTATGTATCGATTGTATGTAAAATATATAAGAGACACTCTCTAGAAGTTAATGAAATCCGACTATTATGTATATATTTTAATTAGAATATTATATTATTGCTGAATCAACGAACGTATCAATAAACCATAAACATTTTCCTCGTTCGATACGGTCGCCTTTGCTTTTTGTTATTAAATCATTCATATATTGGCGCAGTAATGTCATCATCAGAGATTATATTAAGCGAATTGAAGAATTATTTTATCAAAAACAAATAAAGTATTTATTTCTTCACAAAATTTTACAGTTCACTATTGTATGTAAATAAGATACCAATAAGATCTAAAGACAAAATATAATTTATACGACGCTTAACGTTCGTCCCGAATAAAAATATTCTTCCTCAAACAAAGAAAATTATACTTTCTGATCGAGCATGTAATTTTAATTTGACCGCGTTTTAAATTTCAAAGTATAGAAACCCGACAAAAAGATTTCAGCATTTACATGACGGCAAAAAAAAAAAAAAAAATGTTATTCATTCTGCTCATCGGGACAATATAACGCCGAACAAAGGGAACAACGCAGCAGACGTCCCGAAATCGTCATCGTGACCTAAAAATGCGCAATCCCCCTGAAAGTCAGATTCGCTCTCCCAGACTCTGTTTTACAAGCCAAATCCCAATCGCTCTCGCGTATATATACCGTCGCCGACGATGACAGAAATCTCACCGCGCAAAAGTCGTATAGCTCACACACACACACAATCTCCCTCTAATTCGACCTCGACTCGCTTTGTCAATCAGATACACACAGAGACCTAATATACTCGATGTCGGTCCGATAACGCGACGAATTGAAAATAAGACTCGGACGCGATTTTCGGCTACTGCTTTGCGCTTATATTACTATACACATATCCATATATCGATTCCCCATTTACTTTCATGGCCGTAGTCGGTTCGTTCGCGCACATCCCCGAGGCAGCATATAGCAGTAGCAGCGTCGGGGGAGAGATCCGGGATTAAATTGATCGCGGCGAACTTGAATCGTAGCGCACAGAGCGGTGAGAAGAGAGGGAGGAATCCCGGGAGTCGATATCCTCTCTCTGCGCTCTGCTCTACTCTCCGGGCGCCAACGAGGTTATAT
Source organism: Cecidostiba fungosa (assembly GCA_900474305.1). Lineage (NCBI taxonomy): Eukaryota > Metazoa > Arthropoda > Insecta > Hymenoptera > Pteromalidae > Cecidostiba > Cecidostiba fungosa. Next base: position 12,135 of record UCOJ01000562.1, read on the forward strand.
ACTCGATTTATTGCTTAACTCTTTTACGCGATCCCGCGACTTTTCATACCGGAAATGGATAGCTGCGCGTGCAGCCTCTGGCTTCGCTTTATATCTATATACGTTTTACAGCGTAGTTTTATATATATTATGTGCGCTTTGGGTTTTGCTCTCTGCGGCTGTTGGTATAACTTGCGCGCGCGGGTTAGCTGAGATATGCGTGTTTTTTTTCACTCTGTTTGAGAGTAGAGAAGCTTTTATTGCGGTTGTGTTTATTCCGATGGGAATTTCTTTATACGGGTTTGATCAATTGCAGTGTAGTCTGAGAAGAGCGGAATCAAACGTATTGATAACATTATTTATTCTTGCTGTGCGCGAGCGTTGCGTAATGAATATTTCTCAGATAATATGCTGCAATAATAAATTTTAATTCAAACGATGATTCACGGAGAAAAGGAAGTGAACTGCGAGTGCCAAAAAATTCCAAGTTTCCAAGTTCATGATCGCACATAAACATGCGACTTCAGAAACACAAGAGATTGGAATAGCCAAACGGAGCACGTCGTATAATTTTATGCGCGGCCAGATTTCGTCGATTCTCATAATCTCACTCTTTTTTCTCTCTCCAGCAAACTACATATTTTACGCTAAGCCTTGAAACGCTTCCATGAAATGCGCACTTTGGCGACTACTCGATACTATATCCGTCCCAGTAGTGCAGCATCAGTAATCCGCAGTATATAGAGATTCCAACAAAGCATCATGCGGCACTCGACGAAAAGAGTATAGCTATATTCTAGCGGAGTATTAGAGTGAAAAAAAAAATCCTCTCGGTGCGCCATCGGAGATTGAAGCTCCCGGGCATCGGGATGTGTTAGGTATATACACATCAGTCTGTGTATACATTCAAGCGAGCTTGTGCAGCGGAGCAGAGCTTCGAGATACATCAGAGCGCATGAGTCGTCGTCGTATATACATTATAAGCTATAGCGATGATCATATTCGTTGCTGCTCGCGCTGCTCTAATCAATCACTCGCGGCGTAATGGCCGTAATAACCTCTTAAGCGCATGTATCGGGTTAACGCGCCTTCTCTGTATATATAGTATATCATCGGAGTAAAAGGGCGAGCCCTAGCTTCTTTGATTACCCCCGATTTTATTTTCCGTTGGAAGCGCTGGCTTTGTTTTCGTTAATTCAAGTTCGCTTTTTATGTTTTCTGTTGTTATTTACTTGCTAACGCGCGTAGCTGTTATTTCCTTTCGAATTGGGTCGGGAGTGCAAATAAAAGTTGAAATTGGATTCGCCGCGCGCGTATATACCTGGATTTTCTTCAAAAAACAGAACGATATATGCAAAACCTTTTTACCCTAAACCCATTCCAGTTTACAAAACGAGTAGTGCCAAGGCACTCGACGATGTAGTATCCCTTTCTCGGCTATAACAATTCGATTGTAATGTAAAATTATGTTAATTTTTGCACTGCAGACTGGACGCGCGGGAGCACTATGCGAAAAGCTTCTTTTCTTACGTCGAGACTCAAGGCAGACGCTTTTATAAGTATCAACGGCAAAGGTCAACACCTTATCCGCGGACTGAAAATGACATTTTTTTCTGGAATAAGTTCTATGTGTAACCGGTGTATAGCGGAGTTGCGTTTGAAAAGAGTGAGCCCGACGTATATGAGAGTAAAAATAGGAAGTGCATCATGAAAGCGCTTCTCGAGCGGATCAAGCCAATATTGCGGCGCAAAAGTATTGCTAGTTTCTCTGCAGAAGAACTAATACAAAAAATAGGAATCTGATACAATATCTTTTTATACCATGTTTTGAAAATTAGTATAATCATTGAGGTTACATAATCTATAAGTTTATATTCTGTTTTTGATTACATACTTTTTTTATATCCAGTCACGTAATTGATGCTGATTGTTTTAGTTATGGATAAATCCATAAACAGTATTGTCTTCAGGCCGAATGCTTTAAAAGTTCACCTTGAATCATTTAAGATACGTGAAAAGTGAAAGGTTCAACAGAAAGATTGCGTCAGCGTGTCTGCAGTTCAATGAAGAAATGTAATATGTAACACATAATTATATTTTTACTAGTTTCTTACATTGTTCTTTACCTTGTTTTAACAATTTATTGCATAAAATTGATGCCGTGTCAAAAATATATTTTTCATTTTATTTCGCTTTATACTTTTCTAAAACTTTTAAAATTTATTAATTTTTGGCTAGGTAAACATTATACCACGATCTTAAATTAAAATTATTTCATTCAAGTATTCCACGAACAATTACGAAAATGTTCACAATACTCTTTTACTCGCATTCTACCAAGCCGTAACAATTTTTTTCCGTTTCCAAATGAACCTCCAGTATATAGCGGGAGCCTTTGCTCATCCGAGACGGCTGCAGCATCAACAGCAGTGAAGTATATAACTCTACTACACCGGGGTATTATGAGAAAAAAGAAAAAAAAAGGAGCGAGAGTGAGAGGCCTACACGAGCATCAATTAGAGCGGGCGCTGCGCTTAATTGCGCATTATAAATTTTACGGGATGTATAAAGAGCAGGGAAGGAACTGAGTAGGAAATGAGGCACTGTTTATGATCTAGTGCATCGTTTAATTTGTAAAATACACTGTTCGTGATAAGGCGAGGATACTCTTTTCTTCTTTCTATAAAGCTGCAGTAGTGCGTCTATTTATTGTTGAGAGAAATGTAGTGAAAGTAGAAAATTATTATCGTGCTTTGTATTTTATATACGAATGCAGTTATCATATTAAAACAGGTAGAGCGATGTGTGATGTAATCATCTGCTCAAGTATATATTTTGGTATCGAAATCGCTGCGTGTGAAGTGATATTAGAAAGTGATATTATGATTTAAATATCAAACATTCTGCTAATACTTCCGTATATACAAAACACAAATTTTCTATAGTTAAGTCTTCCTTTTTCGAAATATTTTTCTATGCACAATATACGTACACAACTAAACCCTTTGTTAAATTTTCATTAAAATGATCTGCTTATACTGGGTATTATCATATGGGAAACACAAAAGCATTCTGCATAACAACGTAGATTGAAGCGCAAACAAACCAATGCAATATTAATAATCCCAAAGCATCACCCGAGTATAATATAATAAATGTTGACACACTGGTCACCTATAGAACAAAAATATTTTCGAATATAATCACGAATTATCAAGCCCATCCACACGCTTACATATAATGCTCCCAAAGCAGAAAACGCACAAAAAATATCGCGTGGATCGAAGGAGAACCGCACGCGTATTATATACATGACATAAACATCGATATTTGCACAGCATCGCCATCAGGGTAGACCGCGAATCTCCATATAGACACGAGCATGATGCTTCAGCTTCCTCGCTCTCGAAGCTTGCACGTCGAGTGAGAATTAAACTAATTCCCTACATGTCGGCCGGTCGCAAGCACGTTGAAGTGTCGACTCCTTCCAGCTCATATATACATACAGAACGCGGGTATAGTGACCCCGGCTGCGATGACATCACGTCGCTGTACATGAAGGGAGAAAAACGTATACATATTCGGGCGCGGAACCGACGAGTCTCGAAAGAGTACTGAAGTCGCGAGGGGACGAAAAAATATCGAATCGAAGGAAAACGCCATGACTGATTGTCTATATACCACTGTCACGAGTTGAGGTATTATACATATATAGAAAGGCTTCGCTCGACGCATGCCCGGCGCTCAGCTGTTATGGATTTTCCTATGGAAATTGCGCGTCGATTAGCAGCGTCCTTCAACTTGAAAAGGAGTTGCTGGATTATACGTGGAAAGCGTTGAGGTGAGAATTATCGTGGAATCGGATGGAAAATTCGACATTTTTTTCTCTGAATATATGGAAGTAATTATTCTATATACTCATTATATATATTTCGAAATGGAAGAAACTCGTTTTGCGCATGTGTCTTCTGCGACAATGAGTTTCCTTTTTTAAAACCATCAGACTTATTATCGCGGTTTTAATATTGATGTATTTGTTTTTCTATTTTGGATACAAAAGAAAATATGCAGCTGCGATAAATCGTCTATATTATAGAGTTCCAGTGTCATTTTCACTAGCGTTTTATTTATTCTAGTATTATGAAAAAACAGTCACCGCTATATTGATTTTCCCACGACTTTATATATTGCGCTTATTACTCAACCTTGGAATTCTGAAAAATCTCATAAAGTAGGTTTCCTTTATTTTTCAAACTCGAATAAAATCATAATAAAATATGTCTTTTATTCAAAAAATCAACCTCTCATTTATAATGCCTGCGCGGTGCGTAAAAATAAACCTCGTCTAGGTCAGCTCTGAAGATAGACACATTATCAAGATTGCTTTTATTTGAATCAATATTAGAGGAGAAACTGGAGTCTGATAGCTTTTTTATTGGCAAACATCTCTTGCGTTGTATAACAGTAGCTCAATATGTCGACGCAATGAAACGCAAGTTGACAGAAATTGTCTGCGATTCGAAAAAGTATATAGACTCTCTGCATTGCGCATCAAATTGCAAACCCCCTCGTAATATATGTACATAAGTATTTTCTTGAAAAAAGTTGTTTATACGCCTTGTTACATCAGCCAATGAAATATGTTAGTACAAATTGTGTGTCCGTGTCACAAAACAAAAGGGGCTACTAATTAAAAAATGTCAAAGCACCCCCAGCAGCGATCTACCATAAACACACGAGCTATAACAACGTTGTTCCTACCCAAGCTCCACTATATAAACCAGCGTAAAAAGCATTAAACCCTCAGTCCACCGGAGGCACAATAAACATTCGCGGAAAGGATTAAAACGACTCCCCACGTGTTCGACATTATTATTCACGGGTGCGTGTACACCTCTCGCGCACAGCCGGTGTTATATACGAAAAAAAAGGAGAGAACTCTACTGCGTGTGCGACGACGAGGGACCAACCGTTGCCCAAATCAATACGAAAGCTCTGCGGCACAGGGCGGACACTTTACTCTGCTCTTTTTCAACGTTGGCTCAAAACCGCTGCAGCTGCTCGCTTGATTAACTCTCTCTCTGTCGTACTATACTATGTGTACATGAATACACTCGACGAGGCGCATCCTCTGCTTCTCTTCGTTTCTCCACTTTTAAACTGTCTCTCTTGTATCGTCGCTCGTTGATGGTTATATGTATAACGGTATACATGTATATACCTATATAGTTGCGGCTGTGTGTATGCGTTTATTGATTTGTCCTCAACGGCCAATGTAACGTCGTTTATGTCTATCGTCACCCCGCCGACTGTGATGTACGCTTATTAAATTTTATTTACTGTGCTCTGTTTGTGAATATATAGGCGAGCTCTTGAGTTCGAATACTTACAAAGCTGATGCTCGTTTGGCGATGGAGCAAAATATGTCAAGTGCTCGTTTAACTTTTTTGCTATAGGCTGCAGTGCTGATGTAGTGATTTGTTTTATTTTATTACATATACATGATTATTTTAAGAACACTTGATATATAATCAACGCAATCATTTAACATTTCTTGGAACTTTGAAACGCCAGCCAATCTGCGCAAGGTACTTATTTTATATAGCTTTACAAGTTTCATTTAAGAAAGAAAGTTCTTACGTCTAGCCTGAAATTGCCAATTGTAAAATACATTTAGATTTTCAGTTATTCTTATATTACTGCTCTTGATGCTCTATTCTATGCATCTTCATCCGTTAAACGATCATAGTTTTTCTTTTCTACTTTCCAATCCCGGAAATACGTAGTCCGCAAACATAATTTACAATATATCGTATTAGACTTCAAATATACTGATTAACTGTTGCTTCTACATGATTAGTCAGAATAATATTTTTCATTATTATAATTTAATATCCAAGTTTAATTTAGGCGTAATTAATTCCCTAAAACGACTCGTAATTTGATTAAACCTGTACACGTAACAATTACACCAATTACTCCACAGAAAGAAAATTAATTAATTAATAAAAATTTCAGGCCGCAAGTCTCCCGATATAACATCGCGTTCTCGACTTAAAAAACGATCGTGAGCTTTACAGTCACCCGCATAATACGCGCACAAGTCTCTCCTCGACTCTGCCAGCATCAGTAGCGGACACGTGTCGATGAAGACGTGCGTTTTCCTATCCCCCACATTATATCTATCGACTATATATCCTATGTATACATACGCGAAGGCAACGAAGCCGATTTCGTGCTGAGTCTCGCGATGATTGCGTCTGAATCTAATAGAAAGAGAGCAGAGCCCATTCGGCGCGACAACGAGCTGACCCGATCTTTCCGGCTTGATAAATAGATGTGTCCGAGATGGGGGGCGAGTCGAGTGTGCCTATTTATCGATCTTGCCTCGGATGGAACACGGAATCGACCCCTTTTTTTTCCTCGAGTGTCCGTTCGTATATACACTTTTTTTGTTTTTTAGCCGCTCGAGAGAGAGAGAGAGAGTACAGGTTCGGAAAGAGAGGCTGCTGCTGCTATTGCTGATGCTTCTTTGTTTATGGATGATATAGATAGTGCGCCAAGTAGTCTGCTACTACATTTCCCTGGCGAATTTTCGTTTGACTTTTTTTCTAGGCTAATTGAGCCTCGATGCTCGATTGGCCGATGCTTCTGCTGTCGAAACGTTCCACATTTCACGAAGCCGAGTGTAGAGCCTCTAGAATGCTGGAGGATGAGCTGTATCTAAATTTGAAATAATTGATGTCTAAAACGAAGAAATGTTTTTTTTTCTTCTTTTAAGTCAAATCACAGTAAGATTCATGAATATATTTATATCTAACAAGATCATGCAGCATCAGCAGTTTCTAAAAACTGCAGCACCCAAGCGAATTCTATATACTACTGTATACGAGGAGCAGCCACACGGAAGGCTTAATGCAAAACGCCATCATAAAATGAGCATTTAGACCATCTCCTCACGGTCTATTACCTTATACACTCCTCGCTGCTCTAAGTCTGCCATCTTCAGTGCTTGCCTCGGCACATATATACAAACTGAGAGGATTCGCGTATATATACATATAGTTATCCAAGCAATTCTGAGAAAGGTTATTTCGGAGCGGAGATTGACCCCCCAGATTGTGAGTATTCGGACAATTAAGATACGAGATTAAAATCCTCCGGCGTTGCTTTTCGCTACCGCATCAGGATCCCAACGAATTTTCGCCCTCCGCGAGCATTCGTGTGGAAGAGAGCTTTTATCTTATTCGACTTTTTTCCGTAAACAATCGTCGCTATAGCCTCCAACTGCTCGTTTTCGCGTGTCCCAGATTCGGAATGAGGCATATATCAATTTAGCTGTTTTTGTTTTTCTTTCGATTCAATCTAGATTACTTTGGAGATTCGCATTAGTTAAAAATAGCTGTACCGCAGTAAATCGGTTACCGTTTGTAATTATTTATATATAACAACGTTAACATACTACACAATATTACATATATCTTTCGAAAATCTAATCCAATTACTTTGCACGATCCATAAAATCTTTCAAGGATTCGTTACAAGCTTTGATCGATGGGAGTATAGGCACACAGGAGTCGACCTGTTTGAGTATAATAAATTGAATCTGACAAGTTTCTCCTTGGCGATGCAAACTCGATAAAGCGTGAACGCGTCTACAGCGTGCGGAGAGAGAGAGACACTTTGAAGAAGCGCCAAATATTTGATTTCTTTAACAGCTTTCCCTGTACTCGCGTCTCACTCTCGGTTTATATGTGAAAAATGTTTTCCTCTGCACCTCTGGCACACCGTGTAGATAAACCTTTCCTCCCTGCACATGTATAAGCAATCGATTTTTTAAAATCCCGTGATTGATGGTCTTCAATTCGTCCTGTGGGTTTAATAAGACGATTCTTTGTTATTAAATAATAAATACAGTAAATATACATTCGAATATAATTGAAAACTTCATTGCTGCTGATAAGCAATAGCAACGAAAGCTTTTTCCAGACTTCCATCATATACGTTAAATTATATACACCTCTCTCTTGGTCGAATAAGTGCACGACCTCCCCTCAAAGAAGTCGTCGGTTTCGCGCATGAAAGGCCAAATAAAGTTGCTATATTATTAGACCCGCGTTACAGGCTTGATAAAAGGGCGAAATAATCCGCGTCGCTTATGCAGCGCAAGTCAGCCTCGTTCCGGGAGTCTCGCCAAGCTCTCTCTCTCTCTCTCTCTCTCTCTCTCTCTTGTGGCCCTTTTTCAGGCTGTATACTTGTGCTATACGCGTTCAACGACTTTTCCGTGCGCCGCCGTGAGTGTATATAGTATAGCCTATGCAGCGATTAAAGGGCTGCTCTCTGAGTGGAGCGGAAAAGCTTGACGCGGTTACGCGCGTTATTTCTTTTTCTCTGCGATGCCGAAACTGGGTTGCGGTGTGTGCTTGAAAGAGGAGTGCATGAATAAGGGAGAAATTATAGAGAGGTTTGTATATGTATAATAGAGAGACTGCGGTATAACGTATAGGGCGAAACAACAATATAACCGAGAGCTTTTTGTGTGAAAATAAAGTTTTAATTATTGTGCGGTCAAATATGGTTTAGTGCTCGTTTTGAGAAACTTGTTGTATGAATTTTTGAGAGAAAGAGACAATAGCGCATTTCAGGTATAAATCGATTTATCGGAAAAAGCGAAATATTGTTATGCTAATGAATCCAACGTCGACTTTATTATTTGTGAGGAAATCGGTCACCTATATATTTTCTCGAAAGGAAACTTTGCGAGAGTTCAACATCATACCGTGTACGTGGCTTTGCTTCTCAATGAGTTGATTCAAACTGCATAGAACTGCGGCACTCGTTCTACTCGTTCAAACAGTTTCGACGTAATTTTATTCACCTCAGTGCAGCTAACAGCACAGAGATGTATACGTCGAAAAATAAAGTTTGAATTTTAAATGAATATATTATATATTAGTGCAGTACAATGGAAGTCGACGGCTAACCCTTGACAATACCTATATGTAGTACATAATTATATCAAGCGATAATTATACATTGCTCTAATTGATTGCCACACACTAAACCGATGCACTGTTTACAGTTGCATAATAATAGTATTATAGTGTATTATAACAAGCAGAGGTCAACAACATAATATAATTGATGCGTAAATACAGAAAAATCAAGCGATTCATCGACCGATCAATCTCACGCACTGTCCAAACAAATCCAGCGATAAACTCAACAACAAAACCATCCCCCAAAATCGTCACTCAAAAAGACCTCCCTTATCGCATACGTCAGCAGGACATATCCCTAAAAAGCTCCGATTTTTCACTCGCTTCGAAATCCTCTGCGACACACTTGCGCAGCTTCGAAATTCCTTATGCACGCACGTAGTCATGCAGCAAAACTGTGAAAAAAAAGATAGGTATATACACGACATATAACGGCTGCAGCGACGAGCAAAGAACAGCAGCAGCAGTAGCGCGGGATAAAGAGCGGGTGGAATTGGCGAGAAGCCAAAACAGCTTCGGATGCAGCATTCGGGACAAGCGGCAACTCTCTCTCTCTCTCGATAATACAACTATGTACAGCGTCACGTGCACGTCGGCGTTCAATAACAATTTGCAGACGTGGCTGCGATTCAAATTTCTCTCTTCCGGCCCTAAGTACCCGGAGTTATACTCCCTATAGCGCACGCGAACAGGGTGTGTGTATACGACGTGCGAGACGAGAGAGGTATAACGCATAGTCCTGTGAGAGCTACGCTTGAGAGTGTATGTAAGCAGGAGATATTTTGATGGGAGGGCGTCTTTTACCGCGCGTGTATATTGTATATATACACCATATATAGCTATATACGCGAAAATGTAGACAGTCACGGAGAACTGCACACTCGCTTATATAGCTTTCGTTTTCGCGGAGACTCCATGTTTGTTGCGAGCTGTAATTGCGCTGTTTCAAATTTAATATACCTATATACGTGCATTCGCTGCTGGGTAATCAAAGTCTCCTATACTATACCACGCGGTGAATGTTCGTGTTCCTCTGAGGAATTATTGCTGTGTATATACCTATAGCTTCCCTTATAATGACACCTACATATATATACTTTTAATAGTTCTCCAATGACGATCCATTACACAACGTCAGGACTTATAGCATTTAGGACACATACCCCGGAGAGATTCCAAGAATAACAGTATGTCGTATGTTCGCAGGTGATTCTCTACAATGCACCCCGTTGGATCGCGCCTACAAGAGCAAGGTCCTCGGCCACTACCCGGAGTCCGTACCATGGAATCCCTTCGACCAGCACGCGGTTTGCATGGTGAGTGCCTAATATATATAGCCAACTACATGTATATAACGCAGCTAACCCGCCTGCCTGTAATTCCCGTAATATCGATCAGCTGTGCGCGCCCCTGTCCCGCGTGTTCCTGGCCCACCCGCCGCGCCTGCGGCAGACGCACATGACTCATGTCTATTGTTACGCGTATAGCACGTTATATACGCACGTGAATCGTTGGCTCGTTTTTTTTTTGCCTCTGCTATGTGCTCTTCTTTAGAGTGAGCTTCTACGCTGCCTATTGGCATCGTCAGGGGAGACGACGTGTCCGGACGCTCAACTTCAACGGTAGGATATGAGGCTTGTCGATACTTGGGATTTTCAATATTCCTGTAGTATATTATACTCTTTGCTGGATTATTATTGGGAGAGCCTAGTTTTTGACATTAAATCAGTATTTCGCACGCAAAGTTGTATCGCGTCGGAATATTTTTATAAAGTTTGTATATTCTATACTTAAGGCCTGCTTAGATTTCTGGGGATATCCTATATCTCTCCTGGGACTCCGCGGATCAACTAACTTTGCAAACAGCCTCACTTATTCATAAGAGCCTTTTGCCGCTTATCCCGCTGAAATTGCTGCCCTTTTTTTCAATCCCATATACCTTCCTCCTTTAATGTCTCGCAATATTTCATTTGCATCCTCCGCCACCACACCCGTTCATTTTTTCATCTCCTTTTGCGAGCGCTGACGTTTATATTATAAGATACGTTTAAAGTCTCTCATTTCGTTTTCAATACTCTCACCTTGTGTCCGTATACCTCCACTAATAACCATTGAAATACTCTTCCCTCACTCTTCGAACTGTACTCTCGTGTTGAATTTACGACAGCGAAACTTTTTATCCTTAAACCAACCCTTTTAGCTTCTATACAATTTTCCTTTCGCCACATTAACGTTGTATATCAAACGGATAATAAACCTTTGCTCTCGTTTTATATATCCTTTGAACAGCGACTTCCTTTACCTGTGATGTGTATGTATTCACAGAGTTATAGATAAATAAATAAAATAATCAATGCGATAATTTTTTCTACAGCTATGCTTGCCGAGCGGACTGCGTTTTCGTACCCAGAAGCACTCGGTAGAGCCGAGCTTCCACTCGTTCGTCCTTACGAAAGAGGACGGACACAGGACTTACGGCTTCACTCTGCTCTTCTACGAGGAATGCCGCAACCGTAAGATCTGCGCCGCCATGCAGACTCTCCAGGCCATGTTCATAACCGAGCTGAGCAGCGGCCAAAATGGCACACCTCCGCAGTGAGTATTCTTTATATACGTCTTTTTATTTTGCTTTCAGTCTTTGGCTATTTTCGGACTACGCTTCGAGGCTATAAATATAAATCTACATACTTCGATTGGACCATCATACAGCGACGAGGGGATGAATTTTTCGTGATGAGTGTTGAGCTTTGCACCGGTTGAAGATTGTAATACAGAAATTTCACGTTTGACTATATATGCTCTAACGAATTCGCGCAAGATCCACGAATTATAGTCGTACAGTAGAGTCCATGAATATTCAAAGACTCGAACTTGCGATGGGGACGAAAGTTAATCTGGAAATTTTGGAATTTCAGAGCGAGAAAGGGGCAAGCGCAGGACGTTCACAATACGAGGTCGCTCCCTCGGCACTTCAAGATATCTGCGCATTCGTCCGCGGCTGCGTTAGCCTATTACGACTCGACCAAAGACAAACTCTTAGTTACAAAATCGATATCTCTCATTTGTCAGCAACCGTATCTCTACGCTGCCAAGATGTTCCTAACCAATCTTTACAAGTGAGTATCTTTTTTCTCATATGACTAAAAGTGACTATATAGTATTTAAGGCAGTACTATATACCTATAAGATATGATAGGTTCAAAAATTTCTTAAATTAAGCGCATTAGTATAGATTTTACACTTAAAAAAATCATTCATTGTCAGTCAAATTTTGGAGCCTGAAAAAAGAGTTAGAAACATTTGAATCTTCACAAGTATACGCTTTATATTATGTGAGTTGATTTATTATTATTTAAAAGTCTTCTTTTTTCCATTTATATAAGAAAATAAGACTAGATATCAATATAGCATTCAGTGATTGACACTGATATAAACGATAACAAGACAGGTATAAAAATAAAATCAAATCAGTCGCTTTATATAAGTTGACTCTTACATCAGTTTGCGATTTGTTAAAAATGTCACATTAAAGAATAAGAATTTTACTAACTAATGTATATTGTCCTTGCAGATGCGTTCCTAGACACCCCGGTCCTGGCTTCAGTCTCGAATCGTACGTTTACAACCTGCTGTACAACGTACCAACACCATTGCCCGGCAAGTCGCTCAAGTTTTACGTGCCGAACGACGAACCAGCCAAATCACCCCTCGAACTCGTGATTCACCAGCCACTGCTAACCCAGGAGCTACCGCTTCTCGACTACTCGCTCAAGGACATGTTCACCTGGCTTGGTATTGACACTGTTATCCAGCTCTTTACCTGTGTCCTCCTGGAGAACCAGGTGCTCATCCGCAGCGCCGACTTCCACAAGCTCATGGTCGTCTCCGAATGTATCACCGCCCTGCTCTTCCCTTTCTCCTGGCAGCACGTATACGTGCCTATACTACCCGCGAGTCTCTACCACTTTCTCGATGCACCCGTGCCCTTCATCATGGGTATTCACGCCCAGAACGATACCGGACTCTTGAAGATCGCCAGTGAGGTCAGTAGTTTCTCTTTTTGACTTTTCATTTAAACCTTCTTTTTCTGTAGTCGACGATGAAGTGCTAATTTTCTTTTCTCTTCCAGGCCAATCTTTGTTATGTAGATATCGATAAGCAAACCAGCCAGTTTCCCGAAGAACTGCCCGTGTTTCCTCATAAGATGAGTTTCATCGACGAAATTAGAACGTATTTGAACAAGTACAAAGTTCCATACTTGGAAAAGTGAGTCTGAAATCTGTTTATTTATTGAAATGTGCTCTAGGCGATTCATTCAACTAAATTATGTGTACGAAATGTTACAGGACTGACAATATATTTGCAAATTACCTGAACGGCGACATCATGACAAGCAGCCTGACCCTTCCTGGTTCCGGCTTTTATTATCCAAAGAGAAAGCACTCGTTGCACGACGTGCTCGACTGGGACAGGCCTGACTCGGCTCCGCAGTCAGATGCAATACAGAGGATTCTCGATGCTGTCAAAAGGACTGGAGTTGACGTTGACGAGTGCGACTCGGTCGAGAACCCCCCGAAGAACAAAATACTCACCGCTCAAGAAGAGTACCAAGAAACATTGATATTTAATAATGCGTTGAGAGAAATTTTTATGAACCGTTTCGTCCAGCTGTTTTCCAGCTATGAACATTTTGTTATTCAACCTAGTCAGGTAAGATCAATAAGTGCCAATCGTTATATTTGTTACTATAATAAAAATAAAAACATTCATTATGGGATAATTAATTGCAGGACAAAGACGAATGGCTGAGCAACCGTGACAGCATGCATTTGTTCGACAAAGCTACCTTTTTATCAGAGCAGCCAGCTCATCACTTGCCCTTTTTATCGAGGTTCACGGAAACCCAAATGTTTGCATCCCTTGTAGATAGTAAAGTTATGTCGATGTGGAACGAGCTCGACTCCAATATCAAGTTATTCGACAAAAGGGTCGCACAACTAAAGTGAGTTACAGCGATATTCCACACTTTAAATTGCAAGCTTCAACGAATCATGAACTAATTTCATTCATAATTAGGAAACGAGTCGGTGAGGGTATAGTAAGATCCACCCGCTACGAAGTTTGCACAACTGTACCGGAAACTCAAGCTGCACTCGAGCAGAGGTTAAACAACGTTGACTTCGAAGTTAATCCACCAACGGAAGTCATACCTCATCGAGCAGCTTATTTCCGCAGTTTTCCTTTGCTGGATAACGTTGCTTTGAACAAAGAACCCACGCAAAGGTAAATATCATGCCCGCATTTCTATCGCTATTACTAACTTTAAATGCTTGTATCTAACAAAATACAATTTATTAACACATCATTGCTATTTTCTCTGCTGCGCTTTGTACAGTATGCTTCGGTAAGAACTTATCCACGATAACTATTGATGTTGTGGAACGCTAGATCTTTTAGCGAACTGTTACTAATATTTTTTTGTTTTGAGTATAGCAGCCGAAGAGGTCAGACGCAATGGAAGTACAAAATGAAATCTCTGGAATCTAATGGGAAGCCACCTATAGCTCAAGAGACGCAGTCGCCTCGACCGCAGACGAAACTGTCGGCTGACATGAGTCCTGCTCTTATCGCACAAGCCAATTGGACGTTCGTCGAAACGTTACTCAAAGTAATTTAAATCAATTGTAGCATTTTTATACGAGGCAATGTATAAATCGGAAATGAGATTATCTAAGCATTAGTCAATTTTACGATTAAAATTTGAAGCTTCATTTTATTTTGATAGGGTTTTGTATTTGAGTGTCAACTTTCAATGATTATTTATTATTCAATTATTCCAGGACTGTAAAGCCAAAACGAAACGAATGTTAGTGGAAAAAATGGGTTCGGAAGCTGTTGCCTTAGGTCATGGAGGAGAGTCGCTGTCTGACGTCGAAGAAAATACTTTAGTTGCCAGTCTGTGTGATTTGCTAGAAAGGGTTTGGAGTCATGGATTGCAGAACAAGCAAGGAAAAAGTGGACTTTGGTCGCATCTCGTCATGTACCAACAATTGGAGGAATGCAACGACAGTGCCAAATCCATTGATGCCAATTATTTATCACCAGGTCAGACCAATATTCTTTTTTCTAATTAATTAAAAAATTGTTTACTTGAATCATTATAATATGCGTCATATTTTCAATTGTACAAACATTTCAATCTTGTAAATAAGAAACACACATTAAGATATTACTTAAAAATATTTTAACCAAATATACCTTATGGAATATGTGACTAACAATATTGCTATAACATTTGGATCGCAGCGCTCGCTTGGTGCGTGCTTCGGAAGCGGCTTGACTGTACGTTGCTTTCTCAATCAACAAATCTATGTTATAAATCGATGTTTAGAAAAATTGAGAACTACATGTTGTAGAAGTTTTATGCACTTGCATATTTTAGAACGTTATATAGTTTCAACTGCTGTTCAGAATCACTTAGTAAAAATTATCTATGGATTAAAATGAATAAGGTGATTAAAAATGAAACGTCAAATGAAAAAAATCGTTTATTCATTTTAAGTCGTATCACAATTTATACAACAGAATGAATTTGTTATTTTGTAAAGCACTTATTAAACATCATCCATGTTTCCTTCGATGTTGTACTATTATTATGTTTAATCGTCTTTAACTGTGCACGATCATTATTTTAGTTTTTATGTATAATTTCACATTTTATGTTGTTTCTATGTTGTGCTTAGCTAAGAAACCGTCCAGTAAATTTACTCGGTTGTCGGATCGTTTGGTTTCCTCGTTAAAAGGCAAAAATATTTATGAAATAGCTTCTTATTTCAAGGAAAATATCAGTGGTAAGGTTTACTTCTGTTCTTAACAGAACAATGCTTGAAGATTTGATTTTAGTGGAACTATAAAAATGAATGATTTGAGGACTAATATATTGCTACTACCAATAAAAATTGCGCTTAGTGTAAATACATTTGAGGTTCAGTAAACGGTTATTCTATATTTGTAATTTTGATATATTTAGTTGTTACGGAAGCGCATTTTTTATGGTGAGAAAAATTACTTATAACGATTTGAAAAGTTTATAACGACTAAACTGAATGATGCCTGCCAAAGTGAGTTACTACTAGAGTGAGTTAATTTCTAGAATTTGATTGCATCTATGCCTTGATAGTAAATAAAAGCTTGTTTTGCATGCATACTCACATAGTAAATTAATTTAACACTGGTGGTGTCTGAAACGAATGCTTTAATTTTCTATATATAGATATCTCCGTAGTAAAAATCCTCCTCACTAACTCTGAAGCAGCGGTGCTCATTGACTTTGCTAAGTTCATAAAATAATGTGATCCTATCACAATTGAAATCTGCACAAAATTAACCAAAGTCAACGATCCGCGTAGCTTTTCTTCCTGCATATACAGCATGTTCCCCCGTAATCTCAAAACTGCACGTTGCTTGCGTTTTTTGGTAGGTAAAGAGATTATATCTCGATGAGTCCTGCACGCAAAAACTACCGAGGACGTGCTGCACTCTCGCACAGACGTACCTAAGTCGCGCACAGGGCTCACTTCTAATCAGCATGTGACACGTGTTATGCAGACCTTTCGAACCTCGCCCTGGAGACGGACGTTTCGCCGACCCGAAGCTCGGATCCGCACCAGCGTCACAAGTCGCCGGCCGGCACCGTGGAACGTCGTTCGATCGGACCTGAACAGCTTAGGCCGCTTCCCGATTCGCTGCTCTTCGACATCAGAAACGTCCAGGCCATGACCGATATAAAGACTCACATCGGATATGCACGCGCCTGGGTTAGGCTTGCCCTGGAAAAGAAACTCCTGTCTCGACATCTCAAGACTCTGCTTTCCAACACGGCTTTGCTGAGGTTCGTAAAAATCGGACAGTTGTACGAGTTTTTCATTCATCATCTTACAGAAGCGTTTGTATATGAGATCCCATTCATTTTACAGGAGTCAGTACAAGAGATCGGCTTTCTTGCGCTGCGAAGAGGAGAAGGAACAGTTTCTGTACCATCTGCTGACGCTCAACGCCGTGGATTACTTTTGCTTCACAAACAATTATCCAATGACGAAATTGCCCTACCGAGTAATTATATTTCCCAGCAGGAAGGCGAGCGCTGCTACGACTTCTGCGAACGGTTGGGTAGCTATTTCTGGAACGCTGTGTGAAACCAATCCAGTGAACATACCGAAGGGAGCGCTAGAGTTTGTTTTCCATGTGAGTGTGTCAAGTACGTTAAAAACAGAAAGCTCGTTGTGTATGGGTGAAACTTATGGTTTTCAATTCTATCATTTCAGCACAAAAATCTGGGTGTCTTGTCGACTTTGCGCATTGGCCATGACAATACCGGTCCCTCGCCCAAATGGATGGTAGAGCACGTCGTGGTGCGAAACGAGGTGACCGGACACACTTTTAAATTTCCCTGCGGTAGATGGCTGGGCAGAGGTATCGATGACGGCTCGACGGAGCGACTACTGGTGGGCGCTTTAGTGCCCAAGAGCATCGACAGCGAGGAACTAGTAGAGACGTGTTCGACGCCGCCTAGGTGCAGGTCGCCAAGCATACCGAGGCGACCGACTCTGTCTCACAACGAACTACAGCAGATGCTTGGTATGCCATTTTCACGTTAGAAATAGTAATAGATATTAGGACAATACAATGCGAGCATCACGGTGTGATTGTAATGTATCTTTTCTAGTTGAAGCAGTGAATGCAATCGTAAAGTACCATTATCGGAAAGATCCCCAAGATGGATCTCTCACTGCATTGCTTTGCGGTGAGGGGGGACTCGTACCGTCTCTCGAACAAATCTTTTTATATGGATTCAAGAATCAAAGGATATTTGGCAGAAATTTCTACGTTTGGGATTATTTGAGTAGGTTTTGATGTTTCATTATATACCTTCGCGTGATAATATCTAAATTAATCTGTTATTCATATTAATTTTTTACTCTTTTTCAAGTACGAGTCAAGGAAAATTTTGAAATGACTTTGTTGGAGGAGATGGATGAATACTCTCAACGGCTCAACAGAGACAAGAGATTACACGCCGAAAGAAACCAAAAGTTTGCGGTTCTGAGGTGTTATTGTCATTTACTCGATCAAATAAATACTTTCAGCCAAACTCTCGGTAAAGATGGCAAATTTCAACTTTTTATATGCTTAGCTACCAGGTAAACAATTTACACTTTACAAGATATTGTTTTTTTTTTGTAAATTGCAAATAAAAATTTTCAATAATGCATTTTTTTGCCCTTTAGAGAGCAGCTACTGCATCACATGTTGCGTCCAATGAGCGAGGCTCGCTCGACTATAGATATGTACGAAGAAACCTCTTTCCTGCGAAACCCATCGTTACTTACTTTCCTTGTACAAATTCTCGAGCCACTCAGTGGTTTTCATATAGTACTTGAAAAGAGTTTAACACATGGAATCTCAACTTTATGCTAATGTTTTACAACTATAACAAAGTTTACGAACAAATTTTGGATTGCGAATTTACTGTTGCAAGTATATGTCTCGTATCCAAAAGTGTACAAAATTCTCATATATTTTCATGATAGAAGACCTGAATACATACTCATAAAGTGATCAAAGGATTGTATAGACATAGAATAAAAAAATTGATGTTGATAGGACTTGTTGGAAAGGCAAAGTTAGCTCCAAAAATATAAAAGGCAAATAGCTTTGTCGAAAATTATCTTGCCAATATAATGATGGTTGAAATTCCACTAATCAGAAATCAATTTAACGTGACTGTCTACCAAAGATACGAATAATGACTTTTTTTATTTAAAACATAAGATTACTAGCATTTATATTAGTTATTGTTAGTGATCATTTAAGCATAATGAGTTATTGTTGTTAAAAGAACATGACAAAAACGTGTTCAGAAATTTACGTTATGCAAAAATTGTATTTCAAATGAATGTAAATATTAGGTAGAGAAATCATTGATGAACTTGCCGTTACATAATATTGCGCCTTATTCGTTGAGTTAATTATTGACATTTTAAATTAGATGATTTATTTGTATTTTGTTCCTAGATAATTTTTAATGGTTAGCTCTAGCTTAGATAAAAAAAAGTCTAAAACTAGAAATTCAACGCTTCTTTTTCAAGTATGCTGTGAAATTATAAGAATTGCAATGAAATGATCGTGTTGGCATCGGTTATTACTATTAATAAGAGTTACCTTTAAATAGACAAAGAGTAGATAAAAATCGATAAACATTTAATTAAAGGTACATTTTAATATTTTAACCTTGTACATACATACATTTTCGTCCAAGTGTAAAGTGTCACGTAAAATTCGTTTTAATGTTGTAAAATGAAATACGTGTGCGTGCGTTTTTTATCCTATTTATTGATTAGTACGGACCAAACGTCGTATATTACGTGTCACAAATTCCAAGTGAATACTTCACAAATTGACGTGAAACTTTCTTAACTCTCTAAATACTTTTTATAAAATGCTGAAAAAAATTTAGCACTTGTTTATTTCACTAATGAATTAACAAACTATATATAGTTTTAGATTTTAGGAAATTTTTCATTTCTTTAGTCAACCAGCACGAAATTCAACTCCGAGGTTCTTGAGTGCCAAAAAATTTTTTAAAAGTGTTCACTATCTCAATCTTTTATTGATTCTCAGATATATGTACTTTACATATGTGATAGTCTTTAGCTGTAAGTTAATTTACACACTTTATTTTAAATTTCAATATGTAGATGCATTTTGTGTGTTACATTACTTACAGCGTTAATTTTATTTAACTTTATGATATGATTTGTGAATATGTTCAACAATAACAAACAATAACCAACTTAATCACGCGAATGTTATTGTATGTATTTCATTCAATTACTGTGATTTATTAGAAATTTCAAAAATATTCAAACCAAAGCAGAATAATGACTTACTATATACACTCACGTTTTACAAAGAAAAATAGAAATGTACATAAACTGCGTACGTTGAGTTTTAATTTAAAGTAATGCTGTCACGTTTATGAAAAAAAAAAAAAAAACATAATATGATGATAAGACGTAGGTGTGTATATAAATGATAAAAAACAAGGGCTGGTTGTACAGTAGTTTAAAGAATATTATGATGTAACTGAAAATAAAAGAATATGTAAAACTTGTCTCTTATTTTTTTAGAATTGTTTTCAATGACCCTCTTATCATAATATAAATAATAAGCTTTATAAAAACGTATAAATGGAATGTTTCATCAAAGTATGTACTTAAGTTTATGTATAATTGTAGGTATTAATTAAATAATAGAATGATTTTGTATAAAATTATACCAATACTTTATTATTTTTTTAAAAGACAGTATATCTTGCACAGGTGCTCGAATATATACACTTTTTAAGTGGAATTTACAAAATAAAATTTGCGCCTATCTTTTAAACGTATAAGTAGCTTATACTGAAGAAATTATAACTATCAATAATATTAAAAAATGCATTTCCAGTGACTATTTTTTGCACGCAACATTGTTTTCGAATTTAAAAAAAGCAATATAAAGAGCAGTTAAGGAAATATCGATTTCCATGCTTTACGTATATACTGACGTACTTTTCATATGAATAGAAAATAACAGAAAATTTGAAATTTGAATATATACATACAAGGTATTTTTGAGTTGGTACATGTACTGTAATTGTAAGGCAGTGCATTGATTCATTATGAAGTTGCTGTTTAAAATTCGTTAATGCAACAAAGTTTTTTTTTTAGTTTAAACTTAATCACAAATGCATGACAAAAAATAAGGTTCAAAGCTACAGTGAAAAATCGTACTTTTGATAAATATTCATTTAATGTTCAATAAAAAAATATGTAAACACGTAAAAGTTATCGCAAAAACATATCAAACATTTTTTTTCGTGCATTCGAGAAAAAGTAAATTATTTTTTATCATACATTTACAAAAATTCACAAAATTACAAAATATCATAAATTAAAAGTTTAGTCGGTGAAAGAAGAATCGACGTTGCATATAACCCCTGCATTTGACGTTACACGCAATTAACAGTCTCAAAGCACTTCGATCTTCGTTTCATCACTTTTTTCCTTGTAATCTCTTCCTAGCGACTCTTCAAAGAAGTGATCTACTCTAGAGCCGTCGTATAAAAAGTGTTATTCCTACTTAATAGAATTTTATTACCACGTCGTGTCAAGACAGCAGCTTCGTAAATGCAAGAGAGTTTTCAAGAAAACGGAGATTCGAGGAGCCGTATTATACTTTTGAAGCAGTTTCTACGTAACGAATCTTGCCTTTTTATATTTAAACATTAGCACAGTCAAACTTATGCTAAACGTAATTTCAACAAGTTTGTAAATGTTTTGGAAATGGTAACAAACAGAATTATAAATGTCTGCTCTTGCCTACGAAAGCTACTGCAATGACGTGTGTGCGTGACGATCTACAATTGGTTTTCCAAAGTCTACTTCGTCGTGTAGAAAGAAGAATAATGACGAAGATTCGGATTGATTGATCGCGCTTTCCCTTTTTCATTTTTACAATATTGTACTACAATTTGGCTATGATAATATGCGTGGAAAGTAACTAGTTCTTTCGCTGACACTGGGCACCTTTAGACGCAACGGAGAGACTTAAAAAAAAATAATAATAATGAAGACTTGTTTTGCGTCCGTAAATATCGTTTCACGCAGATACCATCAGACTACTAAATAATTGCTTGAGAAACTGCAATGAGAAAATGTATTGAACGATTAAAAAAAGTTATTCTTGAGAATAAACCAAATGGTCATTGAGTATCCCCGACAAAGCGACTTGTCACTTTGAACTTTGCTAGTTAGTATCTTTGGAGTAAAAATTGAATAAATTGCACGAGGAATCAGCCATTATTTTTAACTGTTCATTGTCTCTCCGTTTATTTTCCAGCAGTTAACATCATTTCTATTTGTCTACTTTCTTGCACTAGCTTTTCTTTAAGTACTAACCAGTTCTGTAAACGCTGCGCTTCCATTCATTTGCTCAATTCGACTTTTTAAAAATATACAGCGTCGATTTTTTTCATTCTCGGATTCGCTATCTACAAAAAATACGAATACCTTAAACTTAACTAACTTATGAACTTACGCGTTCTATAATATTTATGTACAGCGCTGGATAAAAAACACTCAATCTCTTTTACTTTCCTTAAACTTTTCACTCGATCTCGCATAATATATATTATAAAAAAAACTAAACATGGTTTTTAAATTATGTATAGAAATGTGAAACGACAAAAAAATCTCAATTTTTGCGTGATTAAAAAAAGTGGTGTGAAAAGTGTATAAAACAAACCGGTAATGCGATTTATCAAATCTTAACTCGCCATCACGTATTCAAGCAAGTCATGAGAAATAAAGAAAACAAATTTTTTTCACTACATGCAAAACATTTTTCTAGGAAAGATTCGAAAATTTCAAACTAAAAACAGTACGTAAATACAATAAAAGAAACGCATTACTCGTGTCTTAAACACATTCACGAACTTCCTCACTTAAATTTCTACAACTGACCTTTTTTTTTTAAATTAAATAATCATTTTTTTCGTAACATCGTAAATCTTTTGTTTTTTCAACATGCACACAATTTACACATTTTTTTCGTAACGCTCCTTCCACATTCGCTCTTATACGTTTTAGGAACCGAGTAGAACTGAGCGTCGCGCTCTTCTACTTCGCAATTGTTTTTTTTACAAATCTTTTTCTTAGTCTTATCGTAATTGAAAACATTTGCATATGCACTTAATGAACATTATCGTAAAAAATCCTGCGCCCTCACAGAGCCAAAGAACAATTCTCTCTCGCTTAGTCGCGCCATAATATTTTCTAACATTCGCTTATTTATTTGTAGTAACGTGTAATAATATTAATCATTAATAAAAATAATATTACTTGTAGTAAAGATAATAGCAATAACGTAATATATACAAACGCTAAATGACTCGATATGACTATTTGCATTTTTTCGTTTTTATGTGCAATCTTGTGTTTGCATTTTTTTCCTACTTATTCCGAAGAATAGCGGTTACATCGACGTCGTTAACAGCTTTTTTCTCTCGTTTGTTTATTTTTTTTTCACGACAGTTAAAAAAGAATTAAGTGTACCCTTAAATGTTATAATGTGTAAAGCGTATTGCATTGCCTTCCCCCAGCACGCCTCCTAACAACAGTTTATTTTTCGCTTGCACATTACTGCCGCTTATTTTATTTTTTCGCTTCTTTTTCATGTTTTTTTTTTCATCCTCAAGTTTTCGCAAAAGGATGCGTCGAGGCGATTTTTTCTTCTTTTTTCGTTTTCTGTCTCCTCGTAATACTTATTACATGCTCGATCAAATAAACTAAAAAAATGCGACTTCATAAAACTCGACTGAAACATCTGGTAGGCAAAAAAATAATAGAGTCGTGCTCTTTGATCGTCGAAGGACAAAGGAATTTCCACGGTTGAAATTTAAAAACTAAACTTTCTGCTCGTTTATGTTATATTTTTACAATCGTCGGTGATTCAATAAAAGTTATCGAATTTCCTGCTCTCTCTCTCTTTGCCTATCGCGTCTCGTAATAAATGTATCAAAACACCCGCAGTCCTGTACGTTCAGCAGCGATAAGAAAACGAAAAGCGCAATAAAAGGCAAAACAAAAAAGTAGCTAAACCAAAAGTTGAGTAAAAAAAATTACGTATATCCAAAAAAAAGTACAAGTAAACCAGTAGTACAAAAAAAAAAGAAAATCAAAAGCACTTGCCGAAACGTACAGGACCGAAGCTACGTCTCGAAAAAAAAGCCAACTGTAAAAATGCCACATAAGAGCAGAAACAGATCGAAGCTCTCCTCGGTGGTACAGACCAAGAAAAATAAAAAAAAAACGCGGTCCCTCGCTGGACCGGCTCCAACGGCCAATAACTTCGCCTCATTTGCGTGTGGTGCGAGTGTCTTGCTCTCTCATTGATCAGGAGGCGTTAGTGAAGCTCGTGTCGCTGCGGTGCTCCGGGCGCAGTAGACTACTGCTCTTGCTGATGCTGCTGATGCTCATCCTGGTTTTCCGGCCGCTCGGCGCTCAAAAGTGGACGTCCCTCACGTCCGTCGGCGTGCCCGCCTTCTCGTGTTCCATTATCTTGTCTTGGGACGTCGTGTCCTGATCGCCCAGCGGCCTCTGGTGCCCCCCCATCGGCGAGACACCATCGCTAGGGTAACCTGACTGACTCGAGACTGAGCCACCGCCATTACGCACCATCTCTTCGATCTGCTCGAGACAGCTCTGAAGGTAGTCCTGGAATCAAGATCAAGTCTCGTTAGAGCTCGTATGCGTGGGATTACGTCATTCGGGGCAATTAAAATATCGATGACAAAGTTACTCGCGAGGGGAGTCACGTAAATCGACTTGTTTGGGAGAGTTTGCCCGATGAGACGTGTGCAAAGTGTAAAATAATTTGCAAAGTCGCCCGGGCGAGACTGAGAGTATACACATGCACACACATATATAGCAGGAACAGCAGCCGGGGCACTTAACGAGCCTCGTGGTGCGCGACGTTTTTTCGCGAAAGCATATGCTCGGCACCTGCCACGACTCTCCTTCCCCCCCGACTCTCTTTCTTTATTTCTCCTTCTGACTCATACTATATATACGTCGCGAGAGTATAATATACTCGAAACACGCGGCCAATAGACGTGGGTATACAGTATCCAAAAATATTTTCCAAAATTACAAATAAATCATTCGCGGACGTGACATCAGAAGTAAAGTTATCTGCCGGCGAATCGACGGACCGATGTAGATATCGGCGAGCACATGACGTGCGCGAGAAAAAAACATCGACAGACACTGGCTTCTCTCCGAGCAACGTGGCAGGGTGATAACGAGGGCGTTAAACGGAAGAAGAAGAAGAAGAAGCAGCAGACACGAACCTGCTCGATGGCGGTGATGCGCGTGAGCTCGTTGAGGAGCCAGGCGAGGCTGTAGCCGCTCTTGCCGGTCCAGTCGAGGCCGTGCAACGCCGCAGCAACGCTTGCCGCCGCGATCATGCTCGGCGTGTACATCGAGAACTTGTACTCTGAAACACAGATAAAAAGAAACGTTTGAGTATATGCTGTATCATGCGGTAGTCAGCTTTCGGGATCGGATTTTACTGGGAGGGGATTTAAAAATTGCATTGCTCCTCGCCGTCGTCGTCGTGAGAAAGGAGTGGCCGCAAGAGAGGAGTATTTATACACCGACAGGAGCTTGAATAATTAGTCTGGCGTGAAATCGTGTCGCCGATTTTTCGGGCTTTATTCCTGACTCGAAATTAATTTATACGCGTCGGTAGGCGATTTTCGAAAGTACAGACGCAGCGCGTGCGCGCGTGTATATATATAATATACAGATCGATTCGAAAACTCAATTTCGTGCCCGGCTTATCGCTACAGCGAATCGTCGTCCCCTTATAATGCCGTACGTCGTCTCGTTAACCAGAAGCTTTCGCGTTTCCCCGACGATATGGCCCATCAATAACGTGCAATTCGCTCTCGGCTGCTTGTGCGTATACGTATACGTATACGTATACGAGATAACGGGAGTCTGTAGTTTCGACAAAAGATTTAAAGGCCCGCGAGCGAGTTTATGCCTTATCAAGCTCTCGCGCAGCGACTGGCGGCCACCCGATGTGATGTGATACTATATATATACATATCGCATTCCATCTCTCGCAAGCGCGCTTATCTGAGCTGCTGCTCTTTCTCCATATGCGAGACACACGCAGACAGCCAACTGCACCGACTTGTCTTTTAATGTACATGTATATATGTTGCGCGACGTTATGTATAGGTATATGTACCAGTGCGAGTCTATTACCGGGTCAAAGAGCGGAAAGTTTTTCAAAGTGTAATAGGCCTGAGATATCGAGAAAACTAGGTCAAGGTTGAGCAGACGCGGGATGAGCTTTTCTCTCGGATTTTCTTGAATTTAAAGGATCACATCAGCCGCAAGAAAGCGAAAAACGCAAAGGAAAGAGTGACACAGGCCTTTGGAATGTTTGCGTGTACAGCTCCGAGTGTCCGTATAGCATCGCGGAGATAAGTCGGCGTTTCGAATTTTTGCGCTACATCGCGATAAGCCTGTTCCGGTATCGACAAATCGCACGATTATTTCTATTGAAGAAAAACTAAATATCAAAAAATTGCATATTATATAGGATGCTCACCTCTGGCGCTGAGAGCGATGAAAGTCTGCGCATGTCTCCGCACCATCCTCGAGTCCCAGGATCGTGGGTCGACGGGTAGTCGTGCCAGGATGTAGAGAAGGAAGTCTCCCGGCGTCACCGCCGACAAATCCCACTTGAGCTTCGACACCACCAGTTGCTCCCACCTCTGAAACAGACGAAAAAAGAACCGGAGACGTTAGCGAAAATTTTTTTTTTTTTAAAAAGATTCTCAAGCTGTGCACACGCGCGCTTGAGCTCATTCGCAAAACTGGTTCGAATGCGCGCGTGTGTATATATACATACATACAACACAGCAATCGGGCGTCGAGGTTTATACATATATAAAGAAGCGAGGAGAAAAAAAAGGGATGCGCCGATTTACGCGTGTTTTATAGCGGTGCGCGCGTAACGTCGTCGGGCGCATAATTTTGCGGAGAGACACTTTGTAATGGAAAGCCGGCCGGCTTTAATAATCTCTCGCCGCCGCGAACGAGAAAGCGAGAGGAGAAAAACTGGAAGCGTGTCGTCTCGCAAGAGTGCCTCGTAATACTACTACTACTATCCTGCGAGTACTATACACTCTCGACACTGAATGAAACAAAGGCGATGTATAGATATATACATGCGCAAAAAAAAACTCCACGGAGAAAAAGGGAGCATAGTATATATACGAGTCTGTACAGTCATCGCACGCTCGGCCGGTCCTCCTCTCTTTTCTGCGTGCGTGTGACTCCGGTGGTTGTCGTGGTGGACACGCTACGTCGCGCATACGTACGAGCCGGTTTTTCGGTTTGGAGTACGTTGTACGCTGGGACCTTGAGTTTCTTTCGACTCGATACTTTTGCGAGATTAGGACGCAAACGCACACACCTGCGCTATGTACTGATGTCTTCATGACTTTTGTCATACAACACGTGGTTATCGATTAATCTATCTCAAAGGGGTTAGAAATACGTTGCGACTTACATATAATTGCTGTTATTATGTTTCTCTAATTTGTGGCGCCTATACCTACGTGCACACTGCTCTCGCTATCTACACGATCTATCTATATATCTGATAATCGCTACCACGTTCTCGATAAGGAGTAGTCTATGCTACTATAATAATAATACCGTATACTTATATACGTGCACAACGTTTTTCCCCGACTTCACAGCCAATAAGCGAACGGCCGAAAGCAACCGTCGAAATTCCAATCGCAGGCATCAGCTCTCGGTCTTTTTATATACAGCAGCAGCGATTCGCAGGACCTCCGAATCACCTTGAATCGGTTCGCCACGTTTTTTTTTTCGCTCGCTCTTTCACTTTACGTCGGCGTAGTATCGTAGTATACTATATACTACTACTACTATATACTATATACTCATCTCGGTCGCGCTTCCGCGAGGGCGAAAAACGGTGCGAGCCGGCCTTCGTCGGCGGATGACGCGACATTATAAAAATGGCCTGGAGAAAAAAAATTCCGCAACGCTGTTACGTTCCACTGCGCCCCAGCTTATTTTGTACAATATCCACGAGACTTTGGAGAAGACGTGAGAAAACGCAGCTGTGTTCGGCAAGATTCTGACGTCAGACGCCGCGAGTTATTTGAACGTAATATTATATTATATTCTAGCTTTATTATATTAGGATAACGACGTTTATCGTTATTGCAATTTCTTTCTGCGGAACGACCGTGAATTATTATACTCGTCACCGTTCGTCGCTTGCACGCACGCTTTTCCTGCGGAGAGGAAGTGCATCAGGCTCTCGCTTTTATTACAGGACGCGCGAGTGTATGTATGTGTGTGTGGTAGAGAAAATTGACGATTTTCACGATAAATGAGCCGAGCTTCACATATATTACATGTTAGATCAAGTTCACATGCCTCTATACGTTTTTCATCTTAATACAGACGTGTGTGTACAGTACACAGACCTCGAGATCCCCTATTTAGCTTTTTTTACGCGATCTCGGCGCCTGCGATAATAATACGCACATCACGGACGATGTCGTAATCCCAAAGTAATATATATGAGGCTATGCCTCAGCTTTTTCGCTCCCCCCAACGACACAAATATATTACCGAGAGTGTATAATACAAGTAACTGATGACGAAGTGAGTAAAAGAATTTTTCGAAAAGACTTGGCTGGAGAGTTTGAACAAACATCATCAGCTGTTGGTTCCGCGAAATTGATAGCAGTAGCCGCCGGCATGCTGCGAAAAATAAATGCGCTAATCAATCGATTCGCTATCGCTGCCTAATTGAATTTCATAACGCACGCTTTAAAGACATCTCGAGTGTATGTATATATTATTGCGCAGCTGCGCAGGCGTTTGTTTTTGCAACTGTGAAAGCCGATCATCGTCGCAATAAAAAACCAGGCGCAGCAATTAAAAGCGTCATCAGCGCAACGAAACAAGAGATAATAGAAAGTCTAGAAAACGCGAGAGTATAGTCTGTAGCAGTAGTAGGTATATAGGACCGGACAATAGCAAGAGAGAGAGAGAAGGCCCCATTTATACCTGGGCTGGTGCTTCCGAGAAGCGAGATCCGATTTATCTGGGGCTGAACACGCGGTCAGCTCGAAGAAGAGGACGACGAAGAGAAAGAGGATAGCTCGGCGCATAAAATGCGCGATCGCTTATATAGAACCCCGGCGTCGGCGCCTCTGAGCAAGGTGTTTACCATTCCAAGCCGAAAATAAGAAGAAAAAAAATACCTATGCGAACTCTCGTGCGGACCATAATATAACAGCCCTGAGCAACATTCCACTCATCTGCGCGGCTTTTCTTATATATATAAGATCCCTCTGAAATTTATTTCGCTCCCGTTTTATTTCGCGAAGGGAGAGCTTTTTCAAAGCCTGCAAAAAAAAAAAACAAAGATTCGCATCCCTCGATTTCGCAACCCCGTAGCGTGCGAACGAAAAAAGAACGTCTTTCCTATTCCCCTCTGTGAGAAACTCGCAAGAGACTTTCACCCTGATGCTATGCGCAACCGGAGCAGATGTGCCGCAAGGACAGTTCCTAGAAGGAACCGTGTGTTGCATACCCCCTCTCCCCGACCTTTTCTCCAAAGGGCGCCTCGATTTGGTGACAATGAAGGTCCCCCGAATTTTCGGCCTTTCATTATAGGCTTCGCACACACACATCGCTTTTTAGACGCTCTACTCGCGCTTTGTTGCCTGTACGCCATTGTTTCTCATATCCCCTTCTCACCTCGAGATTATCGATCGCTGCGGTCCCTGTAATCAAGCTAATAAAGAGAGAGAGTCGTCCTAAGAAAACTGCGGGAGCTTTTCAGAAGCTGCATAAATAATCGAGCGCGAGAGCGTGTAACTGTGGAAAAGTCAACAGTTTATTATGCAGATTTCAGTCGACGATAAACTAATTAGGCTATTCACTGCGCTCAGATAGCGCAGATTTAGCGAAAATGGATCGATACGGGTATATGTATACGGACGAAACGAGGAGCTAAAGAGTGAGGGAGAGATAAGATAGCGCGAGATACACTGTAGTATATAGTACGAGAGAACTATAGGTACGTTTTGCTGTAAGACTTTGCCGACTCGGCGACGCCAGCAGCACCAAGTCCATAACTATATCAGCGGTGTACCAGTTTCGCGTGTGCGTATATATACGCGGCAGAACTGCTTCATACGTTACATACATATACATATAGCCGATGCGGGTGATACAAGTTTGCGATTCGATGCGCGCTGACTGGAAAATTTCTCTCTCGCGGGCGTATATATGCATATATAAAAATTCCTTCTCTCCTCGGCTGATAAATTCGGCGCAAATATTATAACGGCTGCCGTATACATATCGCTTCTGCGGCAGCGAACGAAATTATGCAAATGCAGCAGCAGCCAGTGAGCATCGATCTGAAAAATTAAACCCGTCGAAAAGTTCGTTGGCGAAAAAAAAGGCTTTAAAAGACGCCGCTTTTTATTAAGTAACCCGCATCGAAAATGAAAATCGGTTCTCTCGTACATATCGGAGCGGTAGGTCTCACGCTCTCTGAAGAAAGAAAGAAACCGAGCTACTACTACTCTATACCTGCGAGTTTCGCAAATTTTCGGCGCACGTCCGCGGAACGGCGTTAGAAAGTCGGCCTCGACGCAGGTCACCGGCCTCCCCCGTTTATACTCGCGCGTGTGAGTATGTATATAGCTATACACACACCGGCTCACGGTCACCGAGAGCGCGTTTCTAACGGCTGCTTTTTTGGCATAGTCGACCTCCTACAATATATAATATAACCGAGAGATATGATGACTATCGGGATGTTGTTTCTCGCACTGGATCTGCATCGGGAATCACGCTCTAATCTGAAACGATACATCAGACCACGACACAATGACTCACTCCCCCACACCATATGTCGGCCTGAAAAACTTCAATAGAAAACTGGTATCCGGCCTGGGCTTCAAGGAAAAGCTCACTTCAGAGAAAAATAAAACGAGACTCGTGTCCAGGTGATGCAGACACACACATTAGGACCAAAACTTCACTGCGCAGTTTTAAAAATCTTCTCCCCCCACGAAATACTTTAAGACCCGCATCGGCAACAGATGCGCCTCTCTCGCAAGGTGCAGAGCTCTCCTCCGGAGGAAAAAAGAAAAATACCAAGGAGGAGGATGCCGCCCAGGACGCATATATATATACGCGCAACAGGTTGCAACATCTGTTGCCGCGCGTGTGTATACAAACACACGCCGATCTGACTCCCTCTTGGTTATTATGCAGCCGCAGCAGCGGATATAGACTGTATATAAAAAAAAAGAACGCGAGGCTTGGAAAAAGGAGATCGGCAGGTGGAAAGCAGCGAGTGGTGTATATATATAAATTGGACCTGAGCGGACACGGCGAAAAGTGCAGGCTGCTAATTGCTGCCGATGAGGGCAGGTGTGCCGGCTATTTTTGCGCGATTGTTTTCGACGCGTGTGCCGCCCTCACCTTGTTGTATAGAGTATTTATGGGATTTTCCGAAGCGTGCTTACGCGGCTCGTTGACTACGAACTTTACGATGGGGGAAAATCAATACGGAAGTGCTGCAGTATAGGCAATCGAAAACCTGCGCGGTCGAGCGTGTATTACGATGCATTATTAGGTAAAGCTATTATAAACAAAATATATAGAGAAGTAAAGAGCGGTGCAACAAGTCCCTGATGAGACGCAACAAGTATATACCATCAACAGGCTGCAGTGTCACCGGTGTAACCCCTACTTTTGTTACAGGCTCTATTAGTCCCCATACTATATACCACGATGCAACAAGCAGTTGTATATTATATAGCACAGACGGCGTTCGATCGTTTCCTTCCAAGCTGCAGCTGTCGCCTGACGAGAGGAGGGACTCCGAGCAGTTACCACCTGGCCCCTCGCAACCTTTTCTCGTCTACGACGATCACGTCCCTCTCTCTCTCTCTTCGGTTCCTCACCTGCGTTCCCCTTTCGCGCAGTGTATATACTACAGCCTAGACAACGTGCACACCCGGCGACGATTAAAGCGCGCGATTTCGATCTCTATATATGCGTTCTGTAATTTACGCTTTTTGCCACTGGAAATCGAGGCGATACGGGATCGATGCTTCTCTTGTGGAGAGGGAAAAGGCAGGTGTTGGACGCGTGCGCGGTATCTATGACTTTTATCGTTCTCGGACCTACACTCTCGTCGCTTTCCACGTTAGGAAGATCGAGCGATGGATTATAGTCTTGACTTTAACTTTTTTTTATTTCTTCGAGTCGCGTGGAGGCTGTCGAAGTATGAAAGAGCGATAGTGCGCCAGGTGTGGACAAAAGGGCCTTTCTTTTTATCGCCGAACGTGAGGACGGACGCGTGACTGAATTTGGTTGAGTTATTATATACTTATACTAGGCGCGTGCATCATTGAGGGTTTTTTAGTATCTATACTGTCGATCAGACCTATACTCTGTTTCACAGCTGTTTTCGAATAAATCGAAGACACGCGCGCGATAGCGGCTCTTATCGGCGGACACAGTGGCGTCTCAGTCGTTCTAATATATATAGCCCTTTCTTCTAAATTGGAACACACAGTTTCGGCCCTGTCCATCGTTGTCTATACGATATAGTGATGGACGAGCCTTCGCTTTATATGTGTTATGATTCGTTATCAGGTTTCGGTTTATTGGTTTTATTGATTCTCCATACTGATGTTTGGGAAATTGTCGTCTCGAGATAACATTTAAATGTCTCGCGCACGAGAAAGAGACGTTTTTTTTTTTTTTTTTTTAAATGGTAGCCGTGTATTATGTCAGAGCCGCGTATAAACAATTCGTGCCTCCACCTCGAGGTTGTAAATCATAAATACCGATGGCCGATCGAATTCCAAAGTGCTGCAGCGCTCAAACCGAAAACTGCACTTCGTCTCAAATTCAAGCTTTGAAATTCCGATTCTTTCAATCTCCGACGAGGCAAACGCATACATAACTCTTAAATTCACGCGCATATAAACAAAAACGAGAATTCGCCCAGCGGCCTACTTCTCTCCATATATACAATACTCGTCAAAAAATCAGTCATTTACATCTGATGCAGCCGCTTAATTCCTCTCGCTATAGCTCGCGTTTCCATACGTCGAAAGTTTGCGAACTGGAAGCACTTATATATATACATGTAATACGTCGACATCAGAACGTATAGAGCAGCGCGCCTCCTGAAATAGTTTCACGCGGGGCTGCGTCATCGCAAGGCAGATTAGAATCCCGCGCCACTTATATGTATAACAGTATGATGCCGGATGGCAGTGTGTTTGTTTACGGCCTCCGTGTGTGTGTGTATATGCCTCTGTATATTAGGCACGAATCAAACGGAGCTGCTGCTGTTGCCGACATAAATAATCGGAATTGCAGATGAACGTTTTCGCGTGTGTATAGCCGAGAGTAT
Source organism: Cecidostiba fungosa (assembly GCA_900474305.1). Lineage (NCBI taxonomy): Eukaryota > Metazoa > Arthropoda > Insecta > Hymenoptera > Pteromalidae > Cecidostiba > Cecidostiba fungosa. The sequence goes on from UCOJ01000562.1 coordinate 45,239, forward strand.
ATTTAAGAAATGTCCACGTGGAGCTCGGCTGAATTTTTTCAAGAGCTTTATTTATATGTACGATATATTACACAAGAGGAGTTATTCAATCGTCGTGCAAAAAAAGTGTGTTTTATTCGCAATCGCCTAAAACGAGAAAATTCAGCGGAGAAAAAAAAACGCTATCTATTATTTAAAATTCCGGCTTATCGCTCAGCTATACCTATATATTTACGTGTGTATATGTGTGTACAAGAGCGTCTCTCCTCTATATCCACACACACACACACACACAAGAGTATAGGAGCCGATTAGAAGTCGGCGAGAAGGGAAATCGCCGTTATATACATCCACTATATACGTATATATAAACGCTTTGGCGAATGCATGAAACTTTCAGAGGCTCGACTTAATAATGCGAGCGACCGACTTATTCAGATTCGAGCTACGCGGCGGCCGTCGTCTTCAGCCTAAGCTACGCGTGTGGATTTCTGCGCATTAAAATTCATCGTGAACTTTTAGCGGCTTTTGCGCAATTGAGCCGCTGGCGAAACCTGTGTGCGCCTCATTTGATAATTATCTATATATCCGTCGTGTGTACAGCCTCGAGAGAGAAGATTTGCGTAGCTTATAAAGTACGTCAGTCACGAATTCTCCGTTCGTCAGGCATTGTTATCAATGGGAATCGATTCATAAGCGCGTAATACATGCGACCTATACACGCTCTTGTTCTTATAGCGTGGATTTATGAATGGCGAGCCGCTGAGAGACAGATTATCATGTATTATACGTTTCGATGTCGAAGTAATAGTGCGCAGACGGAAGAGCTTTTGACGCTCGAGTTGGACGTCGGCCAGAATTATGAAAGAGGATGATGGCGTTTTCACGACAAATAAAATGCTCTTGATGGTGAACGAAAGCAAAATGCGAAATATTGATGCGAATGATTATTAGGTGATGCGGTGCTCTTGAGAGAGAGGAATGATTCTATTTTTACAATTATAAGTGTCTTGCGACGAGAGCGGCTGGTTTTTTTTCGAGATTTAAATTTAATCAAATTCTGCTCTCCCACATTTCCGCTATAAATAACCGCACGCACAAGAGCCAGCATTTATATTTTTAATGGGCTAAAAAGAGAGAGAGGAGAGAACAATAGGCGCATATAGCAATGAAAAAAAGCTTGTATTATAGTATAGACAAGATAATCCGACTACGCAGTGAGTCAGTGTGACGATGTGTTCGAAAATAAAAAAAAAATATATATATAAAAAACTCACCCAGAGATCATCGTGCGTGATGGAGTTGTCGGTGTAGAAGACGAGTACATCGGCGGATAACGGCCTGGGCTCTCTAAGCTTCGAGGCGAGCAGCAGGCAGGCGGTACCGAGTAGCTGGAGCTGCGACTTCCTGATCGGGCAGATGCTGAGGAACCTGTCCACGTAGTTCATCGACAGCGGAAACACCTCCTCCTGGCACTTTTGTTCCTCGCATACCTGCGTGGCCCGAAAAAAAAGAGAAGAAAGGGTCCGAGCTTTAGTACAACTGTTCCTGCTGCTATGTGTGTGTGTGTATTAGTGGCATATGGGCAACGAGGGCAGGAAGTACGCGGCAACCTCAAGAGAAAAATCGGACGCTGCAAAGGAAGTAAGGAAGGAGTGCATATGCTTCCTTTGCGTAAAAATGCATTGTTTTGTGCGATTCTTAAAGGGCAGTTTTTTTTTTTTTGTTATTGTTGCTCCGTTTTGTTTCCTGCCTCGAGTTAAAGGGACGGAAGGGCTATTTAAACGGCTTTGTTCGTATATCCAACACAATTGCGAATTCGAGATATAGCGAAAAAATGAAGAGACCGGATAAGTATATACACAGCCGTTTCCTTTTAAACACGAGGTAGCGTTTTAAAATTTAAATGCCAAAAAGCTCACACCCTGTAGTTTTTCCAACATTTTTAAACAATTCGATTTCCGATCCGGTCGAGATAAAAGCCTCGCGGCGATAATATATACGCGAGCCGGCCGAAACTGCTTCGTTCGCGCACGTATGTGTATATATATATGTGGGTTCGGCAGACGAGCGCACGCGCGCGTTATCTCTTTCTCGCATCCTTCTCTATACTCCGAAAGCGAAAGAGAGAGAGAGAGAAGCTCCTATGTCCATGCCGCCCGGCACGTCAAGGTCGCTCTTACAAACGCCCTAAGCCTAAGCGGCATCGCTGTAATTGCTCTTTCTCTCTTTATAGTTAGGCCGGCTGTTGCGTAAAGCTATACTGCGAATTTCGGGTGAAATTAATTTCCATCGCGGCTGAAAAAATTTTTCGACTTTTTGGGGACTGGTTTTGCGAGCGGCCGAGGCTTCGTTAATGTACGCCGATCGATCGGAGATGTCGCGTATATATACGGGTGTGTGTTTGTGCGTGATAATACGGGGAACTTGAACTTTAGCTCGAGAGCTGATTTAAATTAATGTCCTCAAATACGAGCGATGGGGACGATTTTCGAGATGACTATCGCGTAATTTTGCTTTCTACGCCGTATTATAGTGTGAGAAAATAGAGACCGTGTAAAAAAGACTGTATGTGTGTGTATAGCGATAGAGCGAGAAAGGTTTTGAAGACGCGCGATAAAGAGAGGCGGATAGAGAGAGAGAGGAAGAAAGAGAGCGACATTCTGCCGTTGCATGTAGTACGAATTCATTTGAATTTGCCGAATCGATTCGAACTATCTCTGCCCGCTCGCGTCATTCTCGGAATGAAAAAGTAGCTTGGACTCGTTCAGTATTAGTATAGCAGGAAGTCGCAATCTGTAATCCAGTTTCTAGGCAAACGACAGCAGAAGCATCGCGAGATTTGACAGAGAAAGACGTAATATAATACAGAAGCAAAGAAGCCGAGTTGCTCGTATATATACGCATATAATATACACGCAGAGAAACGAAGAGAGTCGGACTTTCGAGTGCGTACACGTGCACGAGGCGATTCGCGAGTCTCGCTCGCGTAACCGGGGTTCAATAGCCTCTGCGACGACAGCTCGGCTCGTAATCATCCTTTCCCGCAGCTCTATACACATATATACTCAGCTCTGTCGTTCGACTATACTGTCGCAAGAGCCGCGACTATGTCCTGGGGGACGCAAAACAAAAGCAGCCGTGTGTACAAGTCGTTCCTCTCTCTCTCGCGAGGAAAAACACGCCGAGTGCGCGCATATTTTTACGCGACTCTTTCTCTCTCTCTCTCTCTGATGTGTGTGTATCGCAATTGCCGAAAGGTCACAGAGTATAAGGATAATATGACACGATGTGTCCGAAGGTTATTGAAACACAAATAACGTTATATACAGTGGGCGGAGATCGCATATAGTGGAGTCAGCGCTTTTAAAGTTTAAAAGCCGACTGTCGAAATTTAAATGTCCCCGCGGAGCGTTGTAATATACGGAAGAACACTCTGGAGGCGGAGGTGTGTGTGTGTGCGAGAATCGAAACTGCGGCCGAAGCGATTTGCCGAGAAAAAATAATAAAAGAGTAGGAGGAGAGAGAGAGAGAGAACTGGAGGAGGACGATGATGGGCAAAAAGGAAGGCGAAAGTTAAAAATATATACGCGAAGAGAGAGGACTGACGTAACTCGATAAGAAAACCCACGCCCTTTCGCGAATTTTATACGGATGAGCTGCTGCTGCTGCTTCTACTTTTTGGCCGAAGAGAACACGTTCGCGGAAAAAACATTCTGATGCGATTCTGCTCGTGTCTCGTGTAATACCGAGAAAAAGTTTCCCGGAGTATACGAGTCGGGCGAAAAGACAGACGAGCAGCGCTGCACGTGATATTCTCCTCGGACAGCGTTACCGGCAGAAATTTCAATTTCGATCGGATATCACACACATATACACACGGACTGCAGCAACGGGAGATACGCTCTTTTGGACGATTCTCGCTTTATCTGTGGCGGTTGTAGCGTGAGGAGTGTAATTTATGGAATTTTCAGAACCGCTGATAAGAGTCGCTCGTTAACGAGCAAAATTACACACCGTTTCTTTTTCTTTTTTTTCTTTTTAATCGAAACTGCAGCAGCACGATTTCTTTCTCCGCCTATACAATAAGTCTGCACGCGCGCGGCGAGCGAAGGAAGCGACTACCTACTATTTATACATCAAAGCTTGTATTAAATTTCAATGAATTGCGCGAATATTTATACATCTGGTGGCAGCAGGCTTTTTAACTAATTCAAGAGTGAGAGAGAATCGATGCGATGTATGGAAAAGAGAGAGAGAGAGAGAGCGTTTAAAGGTCCGTGGAAAACAGGTGAGCTCGTTTGTTATGTTTAAAGCTTGAAAAATTAAAGCCCATCCGCAGAGATAAAAACCACTGCTGTTACACTATTACTTATTAGTAGATATATACATAAGTGTTGCTGTCTCTCTCTCACCTCGAGCATCCACTCGGCGACGACTTTGCGCATGAGAGGCGAGATGTCCCTCTGGACGCAGTTGAAGTACGAGGCTGACGGGGCGTACCTCTCCTCGCTTTTGAGGAGATTCTGTAACATCCTGTCGTCGGCGAGGAGTGCTGGATCCGGATAAGCCACGCACTCGGCCGGCGACGTCGTCTCGCAGCACAGAAGGTCCATGACGCCTTGATTCGCAGAGCCGCCGTCGTCGTCCTTTGTTATAAGAACTCACCGCACCACGTGTTGCGCCGCGCACGGAGAAGCTATATTGGAATATATAGCTCTAGCAGCAGCACGTGGCCCCCCCTAGCTAGCGAGTATTATACAACATACGGCACACAAGCACTGCGTTCTCGTCTTGTAATAATAATGTAATAATTATTATTATTATTCCTATCGAGCTACTTCACACAACTGACTTGACACAACACTGTTTCTTCTTGCTGCCGCTGCTGCTGCTACTGCCGACGTGATGATACTCTCTCGCCTTGCTGGCAGTCGGTTTCTTGCGAATGCGTGTGTGTATATGTATACGGCTATACACACACTGTGCAAGAGAGAGAGAGATGGAAGTGTATATGTGCGAGTATAGAACGACGACGTCGCGTATGAGCGCAGGCGATCGTCCAGCCGACACTGGCGGCGTACCAGGTCAGAATGCCGGCTGCGAGAGAAGCGCTCGACTTGGCCGCCGCCGCCGCCGCCGCCGCCGCAGCAGAAGCCGGCGGCTCGAGAACATGTGCGGCGGAGGTCAGGAGTGGGGGAAACAGCCAGTAGGTAGAGAATCGCCAGCTGCCGGGGAGACAACCGGGGCTCGATGGGGCTATGGGGACATCACCTTTTTACATCGTTGTAAGTATCAGGATTTTTTTGACCATTTCGGATTTCGATTTTACACTTTTTCCGTTCGCGATTCCTGGATAAGCAGATTTTTTGAATTACGAAATTATAAATTGAGTATCCTGCGGAGGATAGTAGTTGTACCGATAGTTTATAGGATATTTTTTTTGCTTGATCTAAAAAACAGCAACTTCATGGTAGACACTTTGCGGAAGAAAAAAAATTGTGAGGATTTGACAATTTTCCTCGATAAAAAAGTTGGCTCCTTTTTTTTATTGCACAAGTCGCGGGCACATGGATCCGCACGAGGCCACGGCGAGGCTACATGCGGTCTATAATGCCAGCTACACAGACCGAATTCTTTCGTCCCAAACTCTAACCTTAAAAGCATTTTGCTTTGAGTGAAATAAAAATATAATCAGTCTTTCTGAGAATGAAAATTTTCTTGAATCCCAAGAGAATAAATATTCAGTCCATTTCAATATATCCCCTTAACCATATATATTATTTACCAAATATTAAAATCTAACATGATTTCTTGTATTTTTTACTCGAAAAAAGTATTTCCGATACCGATCATTAACGCCTATACCTATACACAATTGAGAAGCACGAATAATCGATAAACAAAAATTGTGCAAATATTTACAACATCCATTCCAATCATCAGACTCACGAAACGTAGCACACCGAAAACCACCTCATCGAGATCAGAAAAATAAACGATCTTTTTTTTTGAAAAATCGTTCGAAACATTTTCGAAATAATCGAACGGCTCATCTCGCCCCGGAGTCCCCTATACAGCTTTTAGGTATATGGGCCTGGTGTGTGCGGATTTCGCCGCAGAGTGGCGCGCCGGAAGATCGTGAAAAGAGAGGAGGAGAGAGAAAAAGCGAGACGGAGAAGGAGCTGAGAGAGTTTCGGAGCTGGTATAGCTAGCAGAGACCGCCCGGACACCGGAGCGACGAGAGCTCGAGTCGAGGGCGGATTGTTTTCGAGGGACGTGGCGCCTGTATGTATGTATTTTGATGGAATGCGAATCGAAGGGCACTTTGGATTTGCTCCCAAATGTTTTTGAGATCTTTGACCGGAGCGATTTTTTATTATTTTAGATGAGCGTCGTGTATTTATTGTAAAGATGAACTTGTTCGGTATTTAGACTAAGATCTGAGGTATTCTATAAAAAAAAAATATTTTCGGATGAATTTAAAGATGTACAACGTGGCATCGGGAAACGTATAGGTCGACCTTGAGTCGTGCTGTCAGGCTAATATTCGATCAAGTTCAACATCGTCTTTTTGAGGCGTTGTTGTAGACAGAAAAGACAGTTTCCCAGACCAAAGGATCACAGTACCCTGTGCTTCGATTTTCTAACTGCATAATTCGAAATTTTCTTTTAAACTCGCCAATAATAGTCGTGATTTTAACTCGCTATAGAGCTATACTAAATACTATATCGATATCGGAATTTCATCTTCACGCTCAAGGTGATATAATCTCTCTCGATTGGCGCATTATGTCACTAGAAGAAGGTATGCGACTGATGTAACGATACGGAAAGGTCACGCGTGCATGTCATTGATGACAGTACGAAGAATTGATTTCGATTGATAAATGTGACTTTAATTTTCGATCGCAATCGAAAATGTGTTTGCACTATATATATACGAGAATTAATTATTCGCAATAACTCTGAAATTATAACTTTCGGCGCCGCAGTAGACTTACACGCAGAAGCGGATATGTATACGCAAGAATCGCTCTCATTAAAAGGTCGCTTTATACGTGTGAAAAAAGCGCGCGATTCCTTGAAAAGTCTCGAAATTAGTCCAGTTCTATATAACGAGAATGAATTATTCAAATTCTCGCGCGCTCGCCGAATAACGAGCGAAATAATAGAAATCTTTGAAAATATAATCCACAGAACATTGCGAGAAAGAGGGGCGTCGGACATCGTATTACTTACATAATTGACTGGAGGCTAATAAATTAAGTCGCCGATAAGATCTGCACTTGAAGTGCGCAGAAGTGCGCGTATATTGAAACGGAGGAACGGCAAATTAAAGGCCTTCCCGCATCCAAAGATTTAACAACTCGACTCGTGCGCGCAGCTTATTATATATATATATGATGGCATTAAAGTACGCAGAGAAAGGAATCCGTCATAATGTTCGCATCGAGTGTGCAGGAAGAGGGAGAAAGAGAGAGAGAGAGAGAACGAAAATTGTATACATATACCTGCAGTAGTATATGCGCAACAGTAATGCATTTAATAACGTATTTACCTTGTTAAGTGTTCAAACGAGCCGATCGGCCGGTGTTTAACATTTGTAAACAACAATTTACGAGTGATTTATGCGCTGTAATTGAAAGCCGCAATATCTTTGTCGTGTGTGCATCAGCTTGATGTATATGTAAATTATCATTCGAAATGAAATTTGCACGAGTATATACCATTTACTTAAGCATATATTATATACATGCGTTTATACGTACAATAGCAATCTATTTTTAGAGCTGCAGCAAAATTCAGCGGACGAAATCCGTCATATATCCATCGAATCGCGAAGAGAGAGTAGCGTAAAGGGAGACTCAGCTGCGCAATGCATTTAATAAACGCATTAACGTCATTAAAAGTTCAAACGAACCGATTTGTGCTCGCAGCCCCCGCTTGTATATATTATCTACTCTCGGCGTTATACGCACACATTTAATTTTACACTCCAAGCTCGCAACAGTAGCAGCCACAGCAGCAGTATATAGTAGTAGTAGTAAAGTAGTACTCGAGTGAGTGAACACGACACGGCGGTGGTCACTCATCCGATGACTCTCCTACTATATACCGCTGGCATAGTGTATATATATATATATACGTTCTTTTACGCTCGTCGGCTTGCCTGGTGTTTCTTATTGGACCCCCTCAGGAAAGAGTATATATATCTGCAAGTCGGCGGCGGCGGCGGTTCCAGTCGGCGAGATTTTTCAAGGACTCGTCGATTTTCCGGCGCGATGACATCACGATCCTTCGCCGTCTGGAGCGAGAAAGAGGTTTTATGCTGCTGCTGCTGCTGCGAGAGATGATGATGAGAATGGATCGCTCGAGCTTTCTCGTAGTATATATAGTATGTCGAGAAGGGGAAAAACGATCGAACAACGATGCACCTGACTGATGCCGCGAGGAATCGGTATATGGAGAAAAAATTTTCTAGAGGATGTACTCCCGCGGGAGAGAGAACAATCGCTTTGAGTTTTTTTTTCGTGGTTTCGAGTTTTCTGATATCTGTGAAAACTGTGGAAGTGTGTTATCTGTATATACGTATATACTGAAACTTTGCTTCACGTCCGTGAAGAATCGCTCGCAGAAGAAGCTGATATAAGTATAAGAGTCTATTATATCAAGGTCGACACGTTTTTGTCCCGCTCTCTCGGAATCTTCATCCGCCCTGTTTTGTATAGCTTTGCCTCCGATGTATTATATATAATTATGTATAACTGCGCGAAGCTATGTACAACATCATCGTCGCTCTTCGCCGTAATTCGTAATCTACTTCTCTTTCCGAGAGCGATAAAAGCACGTGCTCTCGGCTAGCAACATCGTGACGAGAGACGCGATATTATATATATTATAATCGTCGTGCGTAAAACGAGGAGCGAGAGAAAGACACTAACTATGGGCTCACTACGATAAGTACACGTATACATATAGCGAAAGCAAAAAAGAGAACCGAGTACGAGAGTGCAAAGCTCGATTAGGCACACGGCCTATAATCGAGCTATCGTGTATATGGTATATATATAGTCTATGCGGGCTTGTACGGAGAGAGAGATTCGGCTGCTGCAAAAAGTTTTCGAGCCGTGGGCGTTGTGTGTAAGTCAGCTTTTTCATATACGGGATATTTGCCTGCTGGTCTGTGTTACGTTTGATAAAAGTTTTTTTTAAATTTAATTCCAAAGTCTTACATCAACGCTTAACATCGAAACACCGAAAACAATGTCTAAATAAATGACATCAGTAGAGAAAAGAAAAGATCACATCACATGCATATTCACGCATCAGCCGATGAATAATCAAGCCGAATTCCAGAAGTAAGTCGCGCTGAAGAAACAAACCTCGACGTCGCAGGTTACCGCGAATCGAGTCCCTTGCATCCCAGTCATCAACTCGGCTCAGGAATTTCAGTATCCAGCAGCAGCAGCCCAGTATATACGCACACAGCTTTTTGCGCGTCCCCGAAACTCGCGCACACGGTAGCAAGAGAGATAGAGCGCTCAATTCGCGGAGCCGATCCTCTATATTTGGTCATGAGAGGCGGTGGCCATTGCCGGCACTCTAGCTATATACTGATGTTCTCTGTTGCGAGGTTATATGGGAACCGAATATATATGTGTGTGTGTGTATGTGCGGGTATATGGCGCGCATGTGCAAGCTTCTTTGCGACACGCGCTCATCGTGCCGCATTTGAAACGCCGGGCCTTTCTCACGCTCTCGCATCAGCTCTCGACGTATATACGGATCTGGCGAGGATGATTTGTGTACTGGAATATTTGTGTATGATACGATTAGCGACTGATTTTGATTGGGTATCGGAGGTAGTTTTCGGGGCTGGCGCACGTGGAGTTGATTCTTTTTTTTTTTTTTTTTTTGTACAGTGATAATACGCGCTATTTATAGGTATGGTATAGTCGTTCGAGTTAATTGACGTCGTTAAGAGCGATTATAGCTGTTATGAAAGCGATGATTTTTATTTTTGCAAAAAAAGTTACGATATTGCATACGACGAATACATGTGCAAAATTTATCAACGATATAGTGCTGCAGGTCTCGATTCAATTTTTCAAAACTACACCTAATTTTTCTTCGAAATAACGAAAATAAAAAATCGGTTTCGAAATAGCAGTGCGCAACAACGAAGCCCGCAGAAAAAGGCTGTTTCGAAACTCAAAATTGCAGAAATAACTCAGAGCTCAAACTACGCCCAGCCAGTATATATATAGTCATGCGTGCATATACGAGCGCGCGCGCAGTTTGTTTTATGCACCTTTATTATCATTCGCACCGAGCGAGAGAAGCAACTATACTTATATGTATATACGTCCGAAATTCCGTGGAAGCTAAAACTAGAACCCGCAGCGATAAACCCTCACCGCTACTACATAATACACTTTTTGGCCTGTAAATTATGCCTCGAACTGCGTCGTTATGCGCGCTTTTAATATTCACTTTCTCGTACTCTATCTTCTCTCTCTGTACAGCCTACACTCTTATATGCTGACTGTCTATTATACCAGTTCTTTTTGTCTTTTTTGTTTTGCGCTCTGGTACCTGTTAGAGCGAGTATTTCGCGCGGCCTATGATGCACGAACGATTTTTAAGCCTCGGCTACTGCGCTAATTGTATATTTATGAACTACTACCGCAGCGCGCGAGTTCATTAACAGATAGTATCGCCGGTATATAAGAACGAGCTGAAGCGTGGTATGCTTTTGACGCTTTAGTGGCTGGCTTTTTATACAACTGATACGTAGTTGCGCTCTTCTATAATTGAATGAAATTTGCGCGTGTAAAATACTATATTTATATACGCAAATAAAAATAAAGCAGGGTGAGACAATAACGGACCTTAACGAAAGTCGAAGAAAGAAGCGCACCGTCAAAATTATATACATATATACGCTTGAGTGCCGCGGCCACCCTATAGCTCTTCTCTACGAACTGATTGACTGCGGACTTTGGCTCCTCTCGCGTTATATATATACGTTCGCGGCTTGCCGCGATAATTAGAGAGTCGATGCTCAGGAAAATTCAGGTGTATACTTTAGCGCGAACGCAGAAGAGTCCTTTTCTATTTAGCCGAGGCGTGTTTCGGCTGTTAAGAATGAAAATAACGCGGAGACCGCGCGAGAGAGTATATTTCTTAAGGAGACGCGTAAGTCGACTTCAGAGAGACGTGTGTTATACGGTTATTTTGGGATAAAAATTGTTAAGAGTTATAGCGCGAGTGTATACTGTGATGCATGTGGAATGAATCTTCAAAGCGAACGACACCTTATTTTGTTTCTCTAATTTATTTTTATAGTTTGTAGGTGTGTATAGAGTGAATAATCAATTGGAGAACATCCCTCTCTATAAAGAATCTATACAAGACACCAGGACTTTTACGATCGGCACGATTTATTCTACAAATTGTGTCGTGTACATAGCATATACCAATAAATTAAAGACGAGGACCATCGTCACAACACTGCTTAAAAAAAATGTTCCTGCGGGTAGCCTCATCCATTCATCCCCTTATACTATACCGGCACTAAAATTTCTCAATGACACTTGAGAAATCAAAGCTATCCTAGTAGGACGACCCCGTATTTAACACTTTTACCGTCTTCTCCCACGCGACAAAAAAAATGCCATCCTAAACGACAGGATGTTTACAAAGGTGAACAGCCGAAAAAAAGTCCCGGGAAGATTCAACAAGAGAGAAGACGAAGTGAAAGCACATTGTGTTCTTCGCAGCATCGGCTTTACTTCAGCTGCAGTAGTTCGCTGGGTATACTTCAAGAACTTCAGAAGAAGTGAGGAGTAATATTTCACCCCGAGAAAATTTTCGGGAAACGCAGCCGGGATAATCCGCACCGGGCAGTATTCGACTGACCGAAGAAAGTCATGCTGCGAGCAGTGTGCGGGGGCGGTGCACTTCCGTAGTCCGGCGCTATGGTTTTACGAGCGACGGCCAGGGATTATAGGGACGCGTGGACAGCACTCCGGGGGATGATGGTATTATTGTCCTCGAGTTGGAGGTCATGCAAATTTTTTGGATATTATTAGCAGCCGTCTGTTCTTCTTGCGGAACACTTTGTGTAGGTCTATATACTGACACGAGACGGTTTTGATTAGTGGGAGGATGAACTACAAGTGGTTTACTTTTTTTTCGTCAGGTTTTTTATTGGGGTATGTAAATGAAGATTTGGAAGATGTGATTATACTGCGATAAGAGTAGTCGTATAGTGAAATATATACGAAACTAGATATACGAGAATAATTAATTACGTAAGTAATTATCTTTATTAGGATGAATTAAATGATAAATCATCAGGAACACTCTCAGATGAAGAAATAAACCGTTATACGTTCTTTTAAATACATATAATATAAAGTCTCGTAAATATCTCGTATATTCAATGTAGTTTCTATCTGCTGTTTGTCAAAGAGTCTCAAACTCTCGAAATTAGAATGTCGAAGTTATTATATCTATAAGCGTTGAAATTATCTGCACTGATATACAATAGCTTTATCTGTTGGCCGCCCGTTCTTTCTTCTTCGACTATACCAGTTCTCAATAATTATCTCAAGTTTTTCTAACGCTTATCAAACTATTTTGCAACTGCGGTGATTAATAAATCGCTCGCTATTCAAATGTCGAATAATATAACTTTTGCACAATACGCAGCCGCAAGAGACCGATATTTGTACATCGTTTCACTCGTATGAGTTCGGCAGATGAGTATAATTGAAGAGGACTACCTTTGGGTCGAGTAACGCATAAATTATGCGAGACTTTTGTTTTCACGAGAAAATTGAAAGTGAAGTGACGGCATCAGGCCGACGTGATGCACTTGCGAGTAGTGAGAGTTCAAGACAATAAACTACAAAAGTGAATATTTAAAAGTGTATATACACAAGCACACACGATAATTGTTGATTACCAAGAGGGTATATTAAACGACGATTCATTACAATATATAATATCGGCTTTGCGCGATAACAATCAAAATTGAAAAAGCTGTATATATACTCGCCTCGAATTTCGAAAGCTACGCGCGTCGAATCTCCGTGGTTTTTAATCAACTTTTTCTCGAGATATTCGCCCTCGTGCGAACAGGAGCGGCGATTAATCACTCCGCGCTTTAAACACCGCGTCTCATCCGTTTTTTTTTCATCTGTGCGCATCAGCCGCTCCTACGTCGAGGTAGATTACACATTAGCAGCCGACTGCAGTCGTTGCGGCGAATTTAAAGCGCATCGCTTCTTCCAGCCAAGCTATAATACACACGCGGGATTCTCCTGAAAAATTAAGGAGAGCTTGTATACAAAAAAAAACCTGTCGGTAACTATAAGCTACGGCGGCGCGATGGTATGCGGTACTTTTTCGGACAAAAATCGCGGGTGTCTGACTTTTATATGTGTTTTAGAATAAAAGATAGTTGAATAATTTCATTGATAGTTTACGAAACAGGCAATTGCAAGTATACGGTCAAACAACAAGTCCGAGCCTCTAAAAATGTTCTCAAAATTAGATCCGTTCGGTTGTTCTTCACGTTCAGCCCTTCGAGGAAACCCTTGAAACTAAAAGTTCTCCTGCTATTTTTTTCGGCTATTTCCATTAGCAGGTCAGAGAATCGTACCGGTACTTTCTCACTCGGTCTCGAAGCTGCAGTATATAGCTACGATATTCCCACAGACCACCACCGCGTCAAGTCGGGGTATATAAATTCCTCACGGTACTGAAGCAGCTGATTGACTTTCTTACGCGTCTACCGCCACACACGCGCAACATATAGCAATGAAAAATGCTGTCGCGGTCCCGATATGTATATATATAGTACTGCATACGCACGAGTACCTACATATGCAGGTAGGTGCATTCGTATACAACAAGCACATGCGGCGTTCAATTACACGAAGAATGCAGGCCAAAGGGGGAGGCGGATGTACGCAGGGGTGTGTATTTATGATGTCGTCTTAATTTATACTTTTGAACGAGGCGTTAAATAGATTGGATATAGAGTTTTTAAACAATATACGATAGACGATTTCGCAGACTCTCGTAAAAAACCGTCAGTTTGCGCTACTTTGAATCAACGCACGAGGCGCTTAAGCATGTCGATTACTATTACAAAAGTGTATACGATTTCACTGTAGCCATCAAGTTTTTAACCGACTAAACAGCTGAAAAACGAGCCAATTTATTATACTCAGCTTCGAGAAATCGCTAGAAAAGTGGGTAAAATCCGATAGCCTATATTAAAATCTGCCTATTTGTCAAAATCGCAAGCAGTCGCGCGTGCGCGATCGAAGCATTACTATACTATATAATACAGGCATCGTCGCTTATAATATAAAGTCCGAGAGACCGAGTTTCTCACGCGACGATGGCGGCGGCGGCGGCGGCGGCGGCAGCAACAAGTGAAGAAACAAAGCAAAAAGAATAAAAAGGCGCGAAAAATACGAACGTGAATGAAAAGGCTCGCACGAGCCGACGCGCGTTCTTCAATTACATTTTATGCATTCGCACGACGTAAACGTCAGGAGCGAAAGAGAGAGACACACACAGACACGGTCAGAACCGCGGTCACTGCATTGTCGGCCGAAACTGCAGTCTCTCTCTCTCGTCGCCATCGGCGTTTGTAAATTCGGATACGCTAGTATATATATTTGAGTTAAAAAAAATGAAAATTTATACTTCCAGTCAAAATCTCTCACTATATAATACAGAATCTCAATCTCTAACCCCTTTCGCATTTCTCAACCGCTCGCTCGTCGTCAATGCAATGCTTGAACGGCACTTCATTGTGTGCGCGCGTCTCGTGCGTGCAGCTACGCGCGTCAAGTGCACCTTCAATTTACCTGCTGGCTGCGTTTTCTCATTCACTCCTTGTGGGATATTTTTGCTCTCTCTCACTCTCAGCCGTAGCAACAAGTATAGAGGAATGCAACGACGCAAGGATCTACCGAGAAAACCGTCGCCGAGCTTCCATTCATCGGCGAGGATTATTTTTCTGCGCGCGCGCGCGCGCGAGAGGATGTGGGTTACATGGCCACCCGGAAAGCCGCGAAATTGACCGTTTGTTTGCTTCAGGCTTCCCTTCTTTTCTCCTTCTTCTTCTTCTTCGTCTTCTTCTTCTCTTTATTATTTCTTCTCTGATGGCGCGTCGTTGCGGAATGATGACGGATTTGCGCGAAAGGTGCGCAGCCACACCACTTTCTTTAGCCTCAATGCAGCGCTTTGTTATATTATACACACTCGCAAAGAGCTGCAGCATGTGCTCTCACATTTTCATTTAAATGAGCTGATGGAGATGTCTAGGATGAGATTTGTCACCTTGTCGCGCGAACTCTTGCTGTTTACCCCGGTGAATTGAATTCTCGGAATCGACTGCGGACAAGTGCGCGAATCGTGTTCGGTGTACCTCTCAATTACTGAACTCACGCAATTTTTCGTATGTAATCTAAAATTCTTTTAAAAATCTCTTAGCCTAGCGAAAAACCGTGAAGAGAATGCAGATAGCTGCCCCTCGATATAATAAGACTCTCGCGCAGGTATAAGTAGTTATTCGCGTGAACCTACCGCAGCGCGAATAAACGCGTTCGCGAGCGCCGATGCATCACCTTATGTTTATACTTGGACTGCAGGCGTATGTAGGTTAAGCGTAAACGTAGTAAAACTGCGGAGCTCGTGTAGTAGTAGTAGTAATGCCGTAGTACTAGCAGTAAAGAGGATCTCCTGTCTGGTATATCACGTACATACACCTATATACACGGGCTCTTTATTAAATCTCAGGCGGCGCACACTATAGCGCGCTCGTAACGTAACCCCGAGAGCCGAGTCAAACGCTTTTTTATCAAAGAGGAGCGGAAGCAGTTATCGTGCGGCCGATAAGTCCCCCGTGTGCCGTGTTATATATACGCACATGTATGTTTTGTGCGTATGGGTTTTACGAAAAAAAAAGGAAAGGAATTGGATGAAGTGTTATTTCTACGATCGGTCTCGAATTTGAGCGTTGCTGGAGTCGTCTGATTAATTTGCCAAGTTTGAAGTTTTTGTGTATAACGAGATACCGCGTATCGCTGTAGTTATATAGAGCTTTTTTTTCGTCGTTGTTTATCGCTTTGCTGTAACATTGTTGGCGCGAGATTAACCAATTTATATAATTGTTGCTGAACGTGTGAACGGGAGCGATTGAAAATTATGAAACAGATAAAGGCTGTATTTAATTTTAATTGCCTCGACTTTTTAAAACCTGCAATTTTCGAATGTTTTTTTAAAGACAGGTTTCTCTCAAGTATTTTTATTATTGTTAAGGAAACGTATGGCCTCTGCAGTTTACTGTATACTCTGGAAAAAATCGGAGTAACGCGTAGTCATTGAATTTTTCGTAGTGTAATTCTGTGGATACCTGATGACAAAACGATTTAAATCCACTTTTTGTGTTTTCAAAATATTCACGTTTTAAAGTTGCACTGGATGATCGAAATTAGAAAACGAGTTATAAAAAGCAACAATTGGTTTACTCGTATTGCTATTCTAAAAATTTGTCATACACATTACACATGTTTATTAATATTATTACTTGAAATTTCATGTTGTAAACTTAATTTCAAAGAAAATATGACAAGTCGTTTGGCTGTAAAGTTACAAAATTTCCCTTCCTTTTACAAAGTTCGACAACTCGCAAGTTATCGTAACGATTCGTCAAAAATAACTCTTCTCGACTCAACGACATATCCCAGGCTCATTACGCGCGAATATCTATCAAGCATCATTCTCGTCGACGATCGGCACGGATGCTACTCTCAAAGCCAGCTATATACTATATACACAGCATGACAGGCCTATAAAAGAAACATTTGTTTTCGGCAGCGCTATAAGCTCACGATATCGAGCCGCGCGCGGAATTCTATCGGGCGAAAAACGCCGGCTGACTATAAGCCCAAGATCGCCGCGGGCAATTATTAAGAAGACCGCGCCGATCTGCAGTCGTGCGAAAAAAAGTATGAGGAACGCGCGGAACGAGTATAGCCGATATTGGAGTCTTATATATTGAATCGCGGACGACATTCCGGCGGGGGCCGTGTTCGATTAGTGCTCCTTCGAAAATCCGATACCGAGAAACGCGCTCGCGAACTTTTCCATCGGCTGTGCAACGAAAAAGAGCGCCGAGCCAAGTTTTTCTTGTCCGTCTCAGCTTCCGATTAATTGTCGCGCGGCGACGCTGATTGATGCCGGGCGCTTTGGGTGGCGCAGCCGCGGCGAGCTTTACGCAGCCAAATGCGATCGGGAGACGATCGATCAGGCATAAAACAAGTACTTATGTATGTATACTGAGGTATATAGACTTGTATGGAAGATGTGCTCGGAGTGGACCAAGGCTTAGAGTGGACCATCGCGTATATTTATTTGGCTTTCAGTGATGTATAAGTTGTTCATACAGTCGCTTCATTTTGTTGTAAAATAATATGTTATAAGAAGAATATATTTTTTACCGAAACTGCGTGGTCGAAAGTTAACTTTTCGATACCTCGATTATTTCTGTGTGATGCTGTTTCATGTCTTTCGAAATTATAACTAAATTGTACTTGTAAACGTCTCGAACTTTTTAGTTTCTTACACGATGCTATTGGAATGTAAACAGTTATGCTCCATTATATCTCAAATTCCTACATCTGTGCGTAACTGAAATTTAAGTTTTATATTAAAACTATGTTATTATCGTTACATCTCTAATCTCGAAAGCTTTTTGCTTTTTTACTGATATTCGCTGCTGATCATCAATGCCAAATTTGTGCGGGTCCGGTCTTTTATTTCAAAAAATACGGCGAAAAATTTGCGCACGGTATACAACCTCACATCCAATTAACGCGTGCATAATCAGCTCGTCAAACTAGATTCCATTAGTCGAGAACCGGCGCATACCGAAAGGATCCACGCGGAGAGATGAAATCTCTAACGGCCACGTCTCTTGGCAAAATTTGCTGCATTTTTCTTCCAAATTAGATTTACCTGCTGGGAGATGACGTTTTTTTATTCAATAATTGTAGATTTCGATAGTGCGCGGAGATAGTATATACTAATAGTGCAAAAAGGTGTAAAATGTGTATATAGGTAGAATGTAAAAAGGTCACTCAAGGCTAAAATCATATTATCATCATATGTATACCGAACCTAAGTTCATAAGGCCATAAATAAATTTATATTATTAAAGAGCTCTGAAAATGTTAGATATTTTAAAAAGGCTATTTTTCAAATGAAAATATATAGTAAAAACAAAGAAACCATATAGGCACATCTCAATCTGTACTCATTCATACAAACGAAGAGCAGTTACATCACCGTAGGCCAATTCTTTTGCAATTCTAAACAGACCCAATTCGCAGCGCCATCCATAGCATCGTTTTCGTTATGCAGTTATCATCATCAATCATCGATAACTTCCGATACGCGCTTATATATACATCGCGGAGCATTACTAATATACTTGGACGAAATCACTCGTAATGCACGACACCAGCTGTATATAATATGCAAAAACGTACATAATAACAAAGTCGGCGCCTGCAAGACCGAGATAATGCGCGACACTTGGCGCCGGTGTGTCCCGTTTTCCAAAGCGATGAGCGCATATTATATACGTCTATGCGCTAATCGCAATTATGAACTATATCCTGCGCATACATAATATACAGTCATGCGTTGTATGAATTCTCGTTTTCTTGAATAGCTGAAGATACACAACTGCGAGGTTATCGTGGGCGCCGTTGTTTTTGTTTGTGCAAAGTAGTACGTGTTCCGATTGATAAGACATAATGCGGGGAGAGGACGCATTCTCATGCCTCTGATATATTGTTGAGGAATTAACGGTATGAGAGGGAGTATCTCTGGTTTGGCGACAGCTGTAGTATGCAAGTTTGCTTAGTAAATTAGGATACTTTCACATTTGTGAGTAAAATTCAACAATAGAGAAATTTTTTCAGTTTCCTATATAAGTTTAATGCTGTTGTACTCTTACAGCAAACATATAGTTAATTTTGGCACTTCTTTTTTTCGTGGGATCGAATCCCAACGAGATTCTATGAAGCCGTTAAATCTTTTGGAAATACATCAAAAGCGGCGTTCTTATATATTATATACGTCAGCAGAATAACTCTGACCCTTTTATTGCATTGCACGATGATTTACGAAGCTAATAATACGTTTGAGTATACTATCGAAAGTATTAATTAAAAGTAAAAAAATCATAATATATATAGTATAGATACACAGCGGCCGGACCGGATTTATAGGCCATCGTGTGACCGAAAGACATCTGAACAAAAATATAAATCTTCCAATGCTTTTCTTTCGCACGAATTAATTTTTCTATAATAATACACACAACAGCTAATGTGTGCAAAATATGTTACACAAAGTATGTATTGCAACTTTTGCGTATAACTGTACAAACAGCCTCGGATTTTACACACCACATTTTGTGCAAATTCTCGATAGGATATTCAAGTTTACATAACGTTCAAGATCCATGAATGAAAAAAGTCATGAAAGGTGCGAATTTCAAGCGCAAGATATAACACGCGGCCAAGATACGCCTGGCGCCGCGGCCTTCGCCCGCTTCCGATCGTCCGATCCACGTGTGTATATACCCCATCACAGCGACGCGTTCTCCACACATTTGCACTCTCTCGCGTGTATTCCTATATACAACAGCCATATCGTCCGCAGCGATCCCAAGCACGCTGTTTTTGTCAGGCAGCTCCTCTCTCTATATATGTATATATACTAAACCTTGAGAGAAAAGAGACCTGTATATATAGTCGGCCGAGAGAGAGAGAGAGAGAAAGAGAGTTAAAGGGCTGACCGAGCGCGGAGCTCTTTCAACTCCTCATCGAGATTCGCTCCGTCCTCCTCTGGACAGGCATCTCGTTGGGTTGGGTTCGAGAGAGGAGAAGCTATGCGGTTCTTCTTCCTCGTTCTCGCCCGGGGCCAAAACTCGCCAACTAAGCCTTTTGGTATATACTCATCTCTCTAGTTTAGCGCCTTGATATTTCACTGGGCGAGAATTTTGTACACGCAGGTGTCTGTACATTTACCAGAAAAATTATAAAAAAAGTATACATCTGAAGGTTTTCCATATTTTCTCACATAGCTCTCGTCACACATGCATATTCATTCAGAGTCAGCTGCACAGTAATTTTTTTCTTTGTCACACTTATTCTCGCTGCATCTCAGTCTTCATTCATTCTCTCGCTCGTTTTTAGCGCTCTTATTTTTTTTCCGTTTCTCTTTATCTCTATCACTCTCCTCCCTGTCTGCAGGCCCTCTCCCTCCTCTTTTTCCACTCTCGAATAACATTTTAAGTTCTTCATGCCGTGTATATATATATATGTATATACCTATATACGAGTAGCGGCGTCGTCGTCGTTCGCTTCCTAGAACTCGCCTTTTTCTCTTCTTTTCGCTCCTTCTCTCTCGCCGCGACGACGTCGAACAAAAAGAGCCGGCGCCGCGTTGCTACATAGCATTGGCCCTCGCTTCTGCGATTATACACATAGCCCGGCTAATACAGGTAAAAAAATGGTAATTCATATATACGCATTTTTTCTTCCTTATATAGGCGGTATGTATGGCGTGCAATATACTCTCAACGATCGTTATATTATTATATTATGCAAAAGCGGTAGAAACATTGTTTTAGAAGAGCCGCAGCTATCGTTGCGGATGAGAAGTAAAATTGCCGAGTCGACTACTGCGGTGAGATAAATATATGCAGCGCGAAATTTCATCAGGAGTATAGTTTCTCGGAGGATATTGTGGTCTGCGCAGAGATCTATCCTAGCTTCGCAATTTCCGTTCGCGACATAATCAGAGATATATAAAGCAATTTTGAAAAACAACGAGCTCAAAAAGCCTGCACGCGTCGTGAAACTACTCGGGCGTGATGAAAAACGCTCGTAATCCGCGAAATGAAAGTGTTCGCGTACAAATAACACTGCAAAAGTGTTGGATCGAACCAACCGAGTGTGCATAATATACTGTTGCAACGGCAGCCGATAAGACATCGATTCGTTACACATTTTTTATTTTTTCGACCAACGGCGGCTGTTTCGCAAACGACCCGAAAAAACTCAATTAAGGCAGCATTATACCGGTAAGAAAATGTTAATTGATGAAGAGGGAGTATAAGCGAGGAATCTATAATTCAAAGCGACGTCGCGTTGCGACCTTAAACTGTATTTATGTATAAGTGTGTATATATGGCCACACAGACGCTTGGACACGAGGAACAAAGTACCAATAAAGTATCGCGTTACCTCGTGCGGCTTAAAGAGCCCTATTATATACACAGTAGACGAATAAAAGATAGTATCTCCTTTTCCAACTTGTCGTCGGCACTGATCGTGCGCGACGCTGGAAAGGAGAAGAACGTCACGTGTATCACAACAAGTATAACACGTGTATCCGCGTAACAGAATAAATTTTCCAAGATATCGAAACTAGGTCTAGTAAAAATAACAAACAACCTGTACCATCAGTATAATTCATAATCATCAACGCTATACATCCTCGAACTTAGCCTCAAATTTTTTTTCCGCGCGCAAAATTTTTCTCCGTCAGCCGCAAGGGCAAAAGCCTGCATAATACCCTTCCCCTTTCAGCAAGCGAGTGCTGCACGCGGGGGATCGATTTACATCGGGTCGCGAGTGCGTCGTCTTTGTCGCTGCTGCCGGGCCTATCTTTCTCTCTCCCTTTTGCTCAAAACGCTGCTGCAGGCTTGGTTGGTCCGTCCCTGACTTATAGCCCCGGCTATCTGGCGAACGCGAGTCTGCTGGCGGGAGAGATATGTGTACCTCGTCGGCTCCCACACCCACGCCCGAAAATGCGTGGTATATATGAAAGGAGAGGCGGTCGTATATATATATGTATAGCTTTGGGAATGCGCAAGACGCACCGCGCGTTATAGCCGCGGGATACTTTGCTGGACGAGCTTTTGCTAATTGCTTATTATTGCGAGAAGATTAAATCGGATGCGGTGTGTTGTTTATATATCTAATGTGGGGAGGTGTGGTATGATGAAAGTTAACCGGGACTGTGGTTTTGGTAGAGGGAACATTTATTTTTTATATAAACGGGCTGTTTTGTTATCGGTTGCCGAAATCGGTATCTCAAATTTCGCAGGTCAGACGGTAATATTACTAATAAAATGTCAGTCTTCGGTGAGTAAATATTGGTTTGAAATTGTGTACTTTTGATAATATATACGGCGTGAATCCTATGAAAAATTGAAAATGTTTAAACTTGTATTTAAACAAGAGTGGGATTACTTTATTATTCAAAAATCGGTAGAATAAATCGATTCTTCGACGACAGATCTGAAGGCAGTCGATTAAAAAGCGAAGAGAAGCATTCGATTCATAAAAACGGTTATTCTTGCAGCAACGCGTATATTATAGAGCCAGCAGATGTTTGATTTACATGAGAAACGCGATAACACCTGTCCGATTTCCGAGGCTTCCGATATCGGCCTATACAGATACTATATATATCCCGAGGTGGAGGACACGACGTCGTTCATATGAATCGATGTGCGATATTACGTGGCTGTGTTTACGCTGTGATGATGTGGCCTATCGCCCTCTATAAGCAATGGATGCGTATACCTCTACGTTACTACGGTTACATGTGTCATAGTAGTGTGAATGGCCAAATGGATACGCGGTCTTTTTTTAGAACGAGTTTGTAGTGCACTTGGAGAGAAGCTAATATTAGGTGCCGAAGGAAGATACCGTGGAATTCGGGAACGATTTGATTTTGATGGAGGGTGTAAATAGAATTTTTTAGTTTTGTGGACTGGAAACAGTTTCTCTACGATAATCGTGGAAAAAGAACATAATCAAAGTATTATAGACTACTTTATCTATATACTTTGATCCTAGTGATATGCATTTTTCGTTTACGCACCTAGACTTTGAATGACAGAGAAGATTATTCATTTAATTTGTATTTAGCTTTATCACTTCTCGGTGCCAACCTCCTTCAGCATAAAGCAGTATATTCAACATCGAGAAAGAAAGGCTTTCACGTCAAATGCGCGCCAATACACTCAGACCTGAGAGAACGAAATCGTGCGCGCATAGCAGCAGAAGTTTGCGCGCGAAAGCAGCACGACCGCCTTCTGATGCGCGCCACTTGTTGGTGGGATCGCGACGCTTTGGACCAATGCAGCTCAGAATCCAAGCGAAGAAGAAGAAGAAGGAGGTATGGTTGCACGAAAGAATGGACGAGGGAGATGAAGATAGCCGAGGAATTCTTTGGAGGGAATCTGTGTTAGGGAAGAGTAACGATGTGCTCTTGTTGCCTAATGCATTTTTAAAGAAATTTCGGCTTGATTTGGAACTTTTGCAAATTTAATAGTTGAGATTCGTCGATTTTTCTTTTTTGCTGATGACAAAATTCATATAGATACAAAAATTAACTATATACAAATCAACTCGTGAAACTTGAAAAATATTTTATACCATGGAGAAACCTTTGAAGTTGACAAATGAAAATCCTTTGTTTCGAAACAGATCATTTCTCTGAATGTGCGAATTCTGACATAGCAAAAATCATTTTGAGGATTTAATTTAAAATCTTTATGCTTAAAAACGCAATGTTAAAAACGTGTATATTCGCAGATAACTAAAAGGGCACGAGATAAATATTGAGATGATAAAGAGAAAGAGACGCACGATACCCCGAGGCTTTGTTGAGATACTATATAGAGGATACAGCGTCCGCGGTTGGAGTTTATAATACTCGCAGCAGCTCGCAAATGAGGGGCGTGAGGATAATGTGCGTACTGTCTATTTAGATTCGCACCTTCCATCCTCTCCTCGCTTCACCGACTTTTACTCTCTCATTACACATACTTCTTGACGTGTACTTACGGCTATAACGACTTATTACATGCCTTTCCTTTAGCTTCGTCAAGCTTCTTCTCACTGTATAATTTTTATTTTAATAGAACGAGTTTTCTTTCTTGTTTACTTTGAAAATTATGATTTCGCTGCTCTTCTTATTCCTCTTTGTACTTTGAATACATTTATTTCTTATAAACGCAGTATTTTTGTAAATAATCTTGATAATATGTAAGTGGAAACGATCAAGATTGGTTAGACGCGCTGTATAAAATTGAAGTAAAAAAACAAAACACACCATCAATTTAAATAAAACAGCTCAATGTATAACTTAATTCATACAACGTATACCTTAGTATAAATTAGTGCCAATGATCTAAACATTTATCGCAGTAAACAAAAGTGAGAATCTTTGACTCACTCATAAATATCGCATCCCTAACGAGCGCCGTATCCTTTGCGGAAACGGACTTTTTCCTCAGCTACATTCCTGAGCCTATAATACAGATTCTCTTTTGCTCACTGCGATGCAGCAGAGACTGCAAAAGTATGTTTTGACCGAGAATCTTTGCCTGCTTGATCTCCACTTTGACGTTATTTTTTCTGTATCGTTGTATGTATACCATCGGCACAAGTGTATTTTGTGTATGACGAAGGTCTACATAACATTTGTTGCCAAGCTCGTTGACAGAAGGTCGCGTGACGCGATACTGATGATGAGCACATAGCGTATCGTGTGTGAAGATAAGTATATGTCTTTTATACACGTTATAGTGATGCTGTCATATAAAAGGCAATAACTCTCGCTGCGTTTGACTATTTTTTAAAAAGCACGTTTATCGAGTGTATTTAATTTATGTATAGATATCGAATTATCTAGCAATAAGGTACAGTGCATGTATCATAGCTTTAAAAATTACTTAACTGGGATGAGCTGAATAGGTTATCACAAGCACAGTAGTTCTTATATTTGCTTGAACTCTACTTTTCGTTACAATCGCAATGTCAGATGCGATAAGTACCTAAAAAAAATTCAAAAAACCGATATAAATTTGCCTTAGTCGTCAACACTCGCTAGTAACTTTTTGCATATACAGGTACCATTGTCATCAGTCCCTAAGATTATACGTGTCGGAAGTGCAATGAGATACAAAGTTCACATTATATGAACAGAGAATCTCCCGCCGTTCCTACCAAAGAGCTTTCCGACGCTCTGAACAAGCCGCAGCGGAAAATAAAAAAGAATCAAGAAAAATGTGTGTACAAGCTGAAAGACGCCCATAGCCGGATATACGCGAACAGCCTGTGTAGAAAATCTCGCGAAAAATGCGTTTCCCATAAGTATAGCGCCAAGGCTCCTTTGTCGGGGAGTTAATTTCGACAAGAGAAAGTCCCGGTTCGAGGAGGAGCTTTTCCGAGTCCGTGAAAGGAAGAAAGAGAGGCGCCCCCGGAGTTTCGCATGTATAACGCGGCAAAGCTGTTTTCCTCGAAATTTTCGCGCTTCAAGTCCGCCCTTTTTTCCGCTTCGATGGACAAATCCGCTCCTCGAACTGGGTCCGGCTCTTTACGCACGATTAGGTGTTGATTCGGTCCTTTTTTTTTTTCTTCCTGTATAGTTCCGTTAGTATGCTTGTGTTTACATATACTGCGAGCTGCAAGGTGGTCTCGGTGTGGACAGATAACGCGATGCTATTGTGCGCCACTGATGAGTGTGATTTAGTTACGCTGCGTCTTTTGTGGTATACTTGATGTGCTGCGGTGAGATGCTTTATCAATAGTTTATGTTGTAGATTTTTTCGACTGAATAAGCGGTATATCATATACAATAAACTCAATAAACTGGATAGAAATTTATGCTGAATATATTATATTATTATATAAACCTCGAGTTTTGTTTTTCTCTCTAGACACTGTCCAAATTTTTGTCAACTTTCCGGTATTCAAATCAGCACGCGGTTCCTAAGCAAACGTAGCGAGTCGTCGCTTTATCTTTAGGAGAATTTTCTCGTTGTATAATCTGTTTAGAGTTATAATGCCCGACTGTTGACTTTGACGAGAGGCGATAGCGTATACAGAGAAAAGAACGTTTATAATTTTACGTAACTTTTTACAGATTTTCATGTATACATTCTAACACCATTTCAAACCATAGATAAACTATAACGAACGCCTATCGTTTCTCCAAAAAAACACGCATCCCCATCAGCCATATAAGTCGCAAAAAAATTCAGAACAAAGAGCGCGAGCTCTCTTCACAATCATCAGCGAGAGAGAAGAAAATCGGCAAAGGAGCGAAGAAGACGCAGGCAGGTACCCGCTATACACCAGCCACATCGGAATTCCCTTGCTTCCCTCTCTCTCTCTCTTGGTTCATTCTTGTCTGCGAAGCGCCTCGTCCAGACGGACCAAGAGCGGGGGCGGAGAGGGAGAAACGCTCTCTCGCTCTTTCTCAAGGCGCATCCATTGACGCCTCGAGTCGTCCCGTTCATGAATGAACCTCCCTCTCTCTCTTCTTCTTCTTCTTCTTATTCTTCATTCTGGGCCTTGTTCGCTGCTGCTGATGCTTCTTATGTACATACCGCGCGGTTGGCTGGGCTCTGTCTCTCGGCGAGATATGATGCAAATGCATGTGTGCAGTCCTGTTGCTATACACGCGTCGAGATGTGTTACTATGTCGCGCGGAGCGATATATAAATGTGCGAACGAGGTCATTGAGTTTATGACTCGGCGAGTGACGCGAGATAGTTGTCGGCTGCGAGCTTTCGGAGAGGAGGACCAGAGGGTGTGGCGAACCGATCGAGATTCTTCTCTCGGGGGTAGGGAGTCCTCGTGGGAACAAAAAATAGACTGTTAGATTTTGTGGGAAAATTTGGTGAGATTTTTCCGAAATTCCCGTTATTGGAAGTGTATCATTATTTTTTCTGAGTATTGTATTGGTAAGAGTTACAATATGGAACGAAAATTGCGTGTATACTTTATCGCATATTCCCTTGTCATCATCGTTTCCACAACTTTCAAGCAGAACCCGCATTAATCTCGACACCTTTTTACCCCGTGCATTCAATTATCAATCCTTTCAATAAACCCGTAACGACTGTCGACAATCTCGCGCTCGTAAAAAAAAAAAAAAATAATAATAATAATAATAATGAAAGCGTGACGAGCTGCTGTCGAAAACGTTCGACGCCTCTTGTACGCGCGGCACCGAACAATCCTTTCATTCTGCGTTATGCCCATCAACGCAATGAAAAATCGCGCATTCTTGGAGCCCTCGAGACCATTTCGTAAATCTTGGAAAAAAGGACGGCAATCACTTTGGCCGAATAATAAATGGAGGGGCTCCCCTGTCAAATAAGTCATCGGCAAGTGTCGAAAGCCCGCAAATATCTCGGAGAAAGCGTTACCTGCGGTAATATCGTATGTGCCAGAAGCGTCCTCTAGTGAGTTTCGGCAAACAGGAGTTGTTTGAATTATATATAGCTTTGATCAGCGATTTTTTACTAAACTAAAAAAAGTTCGACTATATATACATTTGAATAATTTTTATATTAGTTTCAGCTTTGGAACGACTGTCCGTAAAAAAAAATCCTTTCATAGCCCGTTTTTATTGCAAAACATTTGCAAACGGAGTGGTTAAAATGCATGCGACACGCGTTTTATGTTACATTGTTTTGTTTAAGAGTATACACTCAAGTTGGCCCTCGCGAGTGTATAGCCAAGTGCAACAAAGAAAACGATGTACACCGCCGCGTGCAAAAAGAATTATAAAAACAAAATGCAAAACTCAAAAGCCTACTTTCGAATCGTTATTCTTCGAAACGCCGTATGGTATACCAGGAAAAAACGGTTTGTAACAGTAGTTTTATTATTTTCGTTTTGTTTAAACCAAGTATACGCTTGGCAAATATTACCAAGAAAATTATAGCGTTTTAACAAAACGCTTTGTTACCAGATTACCAACAATTCTAAAACGTAATAGTTTTAAACATAATAGAGGTGTCGATGATACACGACTATAGCAATCTGACAAAAAAAAGTAAAGAAGCCGCAACAACATGCTGGCGAGAGGAGGAAGATCTAAAACACCGAAGAAAAGTATAATCGACTGGTTGTGCATATAAGCGCTCGTCCTCTCGCGTGATTAAGCATATATATATACGCTCGAAAATCGCCGATACACCTGTTATACAGCGGCGGCGGCGGCGACTCTCCGACAATTATGCATATAAGGAAAGACTTGTTCAGCTACAGGGAGGCAAGCGGTGAAGAGAAACAGAGAGAGAGAGAGAGAGAGAGAGTCGAGAGCCGTTGGAGCAACAAAAGAGCCAAGCATAGATTGTAAAAGTCGGAGGCGCGTTAAACGGCGCTCTTCTCGGAAGGAGGCGCTTTAAAACGCTCACGGCTCCGTTGCCAAGGAGCCTCTCGGTATAGGTAATACACATGCTCTCGCGAGGTTCTCTCATCTCTAAAGGGGTCCCCCAGCTCTCAACAACGGATATATATATACTGATGTCGATGTGTGGTGCGAAATTTCGGGGCGTGGAATATGGCTTTCGAAGAGGTCAGGCGTTGCTGGAATTCTAACCGTTTTGAAAATTTTCATTGCTTGATGATGAACGGTTACTTGCTAGCCCCACTCTCTTTTAAATACATGATTTTCATACAGAAGGTAAAACTCGCTTTGATTCTTTTTACGAAAAGTGCGCGCAGTAAAAGCACAACGACGAATTCGCTCGGTTTTTTTCAATAAAAAAAAAATGCGAAGAAGGCGCCTCAAGCATCAGCGGCTTGGAAGAAAGAAGAGGAACTATATACGCGAAAGACAAGTCAGGTAGACGCAAATCTGTGAAATCATTCCCATTGTGAGCGCGAGAAGACAGGTAATAAATACCTACGGACCAGCCGAGAGAGATCTCTCTCTACCGGTCACGTTATGGCCAGCAGCAGCAAATCTGTGTATACAGCCTATAGACCTCTCGACACGGCGCCTTGTTTCGAGGAACGCTATATAGCTTTTTCGGGATTTTTCAGTTTTGTTCGCGCGCGCACTCACACACAAACACACTGAGAGCTAGTCTAAGCAGAAACAACCCGCGCCTATTATAATATACCTACTCCTTCGTCTTCATTTTTCGGCGTGTAATCTTGGCCGTTCTCTTACGACGCTCTCCTGCTTTTGGAGATCATTTTTCAAGGATGCTTTGCTCCTGATTTGCTTGGAGATATGTTAAGCCTCTCGTGTGCAAAATTACAATGATCGATACTCAATAATAGAACTCCACGTTCTTATCACTCGCTGGCCACAAAGGATGAGCGAAAGAACTGTGCTAAAATGAATTTACAAGTTAATTTACACGCAGCTTCTTCGAACAGCCATCCGTCAGTCTAAAAATAGCATATTCGCGAGTATATAGAGATCGCGGGCGGCGTTTTTGTAATGCGCTTCCTTAATTACTGTCAGTTATACGATCGGCGCTGCGCCGGGGAAAGATAGTCCCATTCTCATTTGCAGAGCAGCGGCGGCAACAACACGTGTTGCCCGTCTTGCGGAAATCGCCGTCATCCCATCAGGGCATGTTATAGAGTGATGCGTGTGTGTGTCTGGCTATATATACATATATATTCGCAAGAAAGGCGCGAGTATATAGAAGAGAGGAAGCAAGGGGGACATTTTTCTCTCCTTCTTTCTGGACACATGTTCGGTACGTTCGATCGTTTAGAGGATATGGAGAACCCTTGCGTTGGTCTTCCACCTTTATACATACACGCTGATGGCTATCCTCCTGCGGATCGGCTTCCTATATATACTCGCTTTAATTGCATTGTGCGCGCTGCTTTTTCTAAGGAAGCGAGATCCTTTCTTACATCGAGTCGATTATGTAATTATCCTACTATTTATAAAAGATAGGTGTATATATTAGTTTTTGATTTTTACCAGTATATATAGGAATTTAGCGAAAGAATGCGGCGAGGAACCAGAGCCTTATCATATCTAAAAGGGAAAAGGAGTCGGCGCGACACAGCCGAATTCTTTTTCGCACGGCTGCAGCATCGGGGGAAACCCCGTCAATATAAAGAACTGCTGCGTGTTTATTTCGGCTTATCGAGAGTATACCTCTTACCGCAGTGCCAAGTGGCCTTTCGGCGGATAAAAATGCGTGCTTTTTTCCGATCCCACGTCGTGCGAACTTTCGCAATCTGCAGCGACACTCGTCACGCGCGCATTCGAGACGCCGAGCAAAAACAGCTGCTAGTCATTTTCTTCGCGTTTTTTCGCGACGTCTCTCTCTCTCCTTCACATTACGTGACTTTTTTTGTCTTGATGGTATATACCCTTTGTCTGATTGATTGTTCTCTAATTTTGCATTGCGCAAGTTGCGAGATGTGCGTATTATCGCCGAGTGTTACTGTATAATTAGAAGCAGATGTAGGTATGCGAGGTGTACAGGCTAATAGAAGACTGATTTTTACTTTGTTTTATGGTTAATTGATCGACCATAACTGTCCTATACTATTTTACTGGAAGCACTGTATAGTCGCTGTCATTTATTATCGTGTCGCGTTTGTAAGCTGCCTTCGAAAGTTTACTGTACACAGTTAAGAATTTGATATAAAATAATCCTGTGTAAAATATTTCATGTGAATCAGTGTGCGTCGATTTTGAGTAATTCTACAAGCAATCTGAAATTGCATAAATTTAGAATGATATCTTCACACAAAAATATTTCATACGTATAGTTTCTGTAAACATGAATGATAAAATATTTTAATTAAGTAATTTCTGTAAATCAATGATAAGATATTTACAAGTGTGAGTCTTTAATTAGCTAACACCTTTATTAAAAGTTCATTCAATAATTAGACAATACACACAACAATCGCAGCCAAATTAAAGATCGCTTAATTTAACAGTCAAAGATTAAATTCACCGCGGAATTCGCGGAGTCCTCTCCTCGCCTCTCTCTCTCTCTCTCTCGGTTCCGCCTATACAATTATAATACAGTTACACACACGCGGCCGAAGAGCGACGCGCGCATAATAAATATTGGGCTTCGCAGAGGTATAAGCGATAAATCACTTGGCGGCATGGCAGCAGCAGCAGCGGCGCGGGTTGAGCATCTCCGTCGAAGGCCCCCGATGATTTCGAGGCGAGGCTTTTCGAAGAGTCATCAGGGGAAAAGACCGCGGCGGATTTTAAAAGCCCGAGGATTACTCCAAGGGAAATTTTGAGCGACTGTCGGATGTAAATTCATGTCAATAATACTCGTCCCGAGAGTTTTTCTCTCTCTCTTTTGCAGACGGCCGCTGTAAACCTTGAACTTGAAGTCATTATACGTACGTGTACGAGAGAGTATTTCAAAACAAACGCGTAATACTTGAAAGTCGACTGCGTTTGTTGGTAAACATTTCGTTCTGTTTTTTTCGTACTATATAGGTGCGCGTATTGTATAATTTTTAGGACGATCTTTTCGAGGTCTGTCGGAGGAAAGGCGTTAAAGTTATTAATAGGATTATGCTAATTGCTATTGACATTAGTGACGGAGCTTGGCTCATCGAAAGTGAGGAGAATCAATATATAAATATAATAAAAAAGCCAACCGAGCGGGTTCCCACGAATATCGAGGATTTCGTAAGCGTGTGTGTATTTTAGGTAAACTGCACTCCGCCGAGATATATACATATTTAAAGCGCATTCGCATTCCCGAGCGCATATCACGTGCTGCGAGTGGACGGCTAATATTTGAGGTAGTGCATAAACAGAGCCGCCGTCGTCGTCGGTATATATATGTACGATGACCGATCGAAATGTCTGCTGCCGACAAAAGTGACGATGCGCTACTCGCTTTTTCGTCCTTCATCTTCTTCTGTGTTACAGTATACAATATTTGCCTAATATCACACACGGCTCGCATACCAAAATGCTGCTGTTGCCTCTATACAAAGGAATTTTCGGATATACAATATCGAGCAATTTTCATGATGATTGCAATAATTCTGATCCGTGAAATTTCCGTTATCCATTATGTTTTTCGCAAATTCTCCGGCAGCCTATATATACATAATAACAGAGAGCGTTACAGCATAATACACAAGAGCCGAATCGTGCGAGATGTAGTATATATGGAGAGAAAAGCAAAACAAGCCGGAGTAATGGGACGACGAGAGAGAAAGCCCGGATAGACGTGTATGTGTGTGTGTGTGTGTGGAGGAGTATTATATAGGCTGCGTGCTCTACGAAGCCGATCTGGTTTTGGCCAGCGCTCGCTCAAGAGGGAAGAAAAATATAAGGGGCCACGTCGGCAATTTAGCTCCTCTATCAGGAGATGCCGAGGAGAGACAGGGAGAAAGAGACAGAGAGGAAGCCTCTTCTTCTTCTTACGTTTCGCCGACGAGATCTCTCTCGCGATCAGGCATAGTTTGCTGAGAGACGTTATGCACTGAATTTAATCAAACTATAAAGCAATTCTCATACTCAATCGTCACTATATAACACGCGCGGATTGAATTAACGCAAAATAATAATAACCGTAAAAGAATTATTATTCTCTCTCTCTCTCTCGCAGCGCCGATAATTGACACCCGTCATTTCTTTAATCAGCACCGCAACAAAAGCATCAGAACCACTACTGCTGCGGAGAAGCGTAACGCCGTAGGATCTTCAGTGATGCAGGCGGCGATTCTTTGTCTCGGGAGCCTATATACTCTTCTCTTTCTTTCTTTCTTTCTTTCTCTCGCATGTGTGCAACGGCCTCTCCTCCGCATTCCGTCGACGCGCGTAGGAGGTCCTGAGAAGAGATTGGCTGTAGCGAAGGGCTGCACACACGAATTTCGCGCGCGACGCCAGACTATATACTGGTCCGAGACCGATTTGCAGTACGTGCGTGAGAGATGAGAACCGACGGCTGGAGAGGAGGCTGCTGTTCTAATCATGAGATTTATAAGAGATGATGATGATCAGTCCTAGGCGAGAGAGAGAGATGAGTTTTATACCGAGTCATTGCGAGGAGAGAAGGTCGATGCTATCGGCTGCCTGATGAGTGATGTCGACTTTTTTTTGTGGTCTTGATAGCGAGGAATGCTTGCTTTTCAATTTTAAATCTGCGCTCGAGAGCAAAAACGACTCTGATTCAATTGCAAGCTTCCTCTCTCTCTCTCTCTCGTGAACTGCAATGGCTCTAAGATTTTCACGCTGTGTGTATAAAATACACGAAGGGGAGAAAAATTGCTCTCCACACGTCAATTAAGCAATTATAGCTGCTGTGTATAAGTACATAAATCGCACCGAGAGACACTGCGCGAGATTTTCATGAGAGAGAGAGAGAGCCAATCGAAACATATCTCGAGAGTTTCGCCGCATTAAATAAACATGTATCTCTCCGCGCAGCGATCATCGCGAAGATGAAGAGTTATATACGGCCTATATGTATACATATATACACTGATGTGAGCCGGCGGTTGGCTGTTTTTATTTACTCGCGCTCGACGACTTAATGGAAACGAACAGCTGTATAATTCGCGCGACAAAAATGCCAAAGTGAGTCACGAGAGAGATGAGCCCATGAGACTATAGTACTCTGTCTTTCTCTCTCTTACTGGTCCCCCATCATCAAAAAGCTTGGGTATATATATATATACGAGTCGTGAACGAACCCGCGTGTACACATAAAAGTAGATATTATAAAGATGCGGCTCTCTCGAGTCGTTCTGCGATTCTCCGAGTTCGGGTACTTGTATATACTTTGTCTCTCACGCGCGCTTTACTTCTTATTAAGTCGTCGCTTTCTTCGCTTACTTTATGGAGTTGTAATAGAATTTTAGTGCCGTTGACTCAGTCGAGATCGATTGCGTAAGAGGCTTTTTTTTATTATTACTGTTCTCTCTCTATCTCTCGTAATTATTATTCGTTTGTCTCATCAACGATAAATCAAACAAAATTATTACGCGAAATTCCTCGCTTGAAAATTGTCAACTCCGATATAAACGCAGCTGACGAATAATCAGCTGCTCCCCCGCTCGAGACGTCTTCCATTCAAGCTTTCGTCCACTCTGTATATCGCTATCATTTTGACATTGACTTTGTCTCATTCTCTCGGCTAATGCCGTCGTTGCTTATACATGTATATTCGTCGGCTATAAACTCCTTGTTGCGAAGCGCGCTTTTGACGTCCCCATGGGAAAAGGCCAGCAGATTCATTGACTCGGCAGCGGCAGTGGCGGCCGTTGGCGCGAAGGTCTCCATTGTCCCATTAAGCCTTTGACCGACGTATGCGTTTGTTTTATCAGCCTTAAACAAATCGTTCCTCCTCCTCCTCCTCCTATATACACATATACATACACACGCACACGAGTCGTCCTTCCTCGCGGCGCGATCTTCGTTGCCACCGCGATGGGATTAAGCAGTCGTTGCCTCCTCCGCACTTGATGCTTCTCTATATATACTTACTTGCATTTCGTTTCGCTCTTTCTCTCTCCCTCTTCGTCTCGCGCGCTGTACATTGTCATTTCCGCTTTCTCTTGCTACTCGTCGTGGTTTTTTTTTTGCTGAGTTCGTTACTGGGGCGTGGATCGTCTTGATCGTTTTTGCGGCTTACGAGACGCATGACGAATATGAGTGTAGCTCGATCTGAGCATGTGGTGATGATGGTGGGGGGTATATTAATGGGCTTTCTGCGATTAGTTTTTAGCTTGTATGTTTTAGCGTAGATATGAGAGCTGAGAGCGAGTCTAGGTGGCTATTGCGGCGGTGAGGATTAGAGCGATTGTCTGATTATTTCTTCTCTTGTTATTTGGAAGCGTGAGATTTCTTAGTTAGTTAGTCCTGTGCAAATTGTCATTGAATTGCTAAAATAGTGTGAAATAAAGGCTTGTTACTGTACTATATAGAGTCGGCTTTTGAGAGGTAGTTTGACGATCAACATTCAGTAGTATGGCTCCGGCATGGTAAGACAACGAACGGAAAGCACTGCACTAATTATCCTAATGACAACAGGCTGATAATTTTGATAGTTAAATTAGTATATTGTGTGTATGCCAAGGGTGTAAAGTGGGTTTTTTTGAGCCCGAGTGTGGAGTTTGCATTACGTGTTGAAGGCAAGCTAGTACGATGAGTCCAACGCGAGTATTGCAACCACAACAGCCCTTAGTGCACACCATATTTTTTGTAACGTACGAAAGTATTCGCGCGTTTGCTTGTTGACACGGCAACCACGCGGTTATTCGAATATTAGAGAAAAATGAAATCTAATTTAATTATTAATAAAATATGAATGAATCGAGTGAAATAATCGTACATTACGCCAGAAGGGCGCAAAGTAGGCGAATCTCGCCCGAGTCGAGTTTGACGCCCGGACGAAGCGAGTGTCAAAATAAGACGCTTCGCTCAGACGAGATTGGCCTACTTTGCGCCCTTGTGGTGCAATGTACTATTTTGTCCGCTAACAAACTTTTTTAGCCCGCCGGTCAAAAACAGTCACTTTACTCCCTCTCAACAGTGTGTGACAAAAACACCACACTAACCAGCTGACCTATCACATAAAAGCTTTCTTACACGATTTCTACATTAATTTAAATATATTTTCCTCGACCATCATCTGCAAAACATTCCAGACTCAATTAAAGCAAGTCGCGAAGTTTGTCCGACCAAACTACATCTTAGCTACTTACACATTTGTACCACATTGACTCAACGCCACGAAGAACCTACTCCAGCCAAATCAACGCATATCACAGAAAAAAAGGACCCAATATTATATACATCTCCAACAACAGCATATACACCCACGCTGCTGCTCACACGCTCTCTCGATCCCTACCCTTCACACATAAATATCCTCCTCTTGTATACGCAGTAAACCTCGAAGCTGCAGCGCGCTCATCATCGCACGGCGGCGGGACTTAGTACAGCTCATATATCGCCTGTGTGAATTAGAAAGAAAAGAGTATAAGGGAGAAGCAGCGGCGAAAGAAGGAAGCCGAGGAAAAAGAAGAGCGCGTCCCTGGGGCGCCGCGTGAATGTCCGTGCGAAAAGACCGCGCTCTCTCTCTCTCGTTCATGGCCTTGACGATGAAAGCAATTTTCAAGGGGGAGAGGTATGTAGGACATGCGGGGTGGAATGGTCTCCCGAAAATCGCGCTTCTTCTTGGTATTATACTTGCACGATGTAGCGATGATCGCGTTCCACGACCTTGAGGACGTCTTCGTTATTATCCGAGGAATGTGCCGCTGAGATGGCTAGAGTTGAAGAGATCTTTCCATAAGTAATGCTCGCACGTAATAACAGATACTGATAGGGGCTAAATGAAGATAAGGCTCGATAAGCCGAGTTATATTATAGCAGCAGCGAGTTTGTAGCGGTATACAAAAAGCGATGAGCCGAAGGATGAATGAGCGCGAAAGCACACACCGAGAGCCGATACGCCGAGATAAAGAGCGAGGCCTGTATATATATGTATAGAGGGAGAGAATATATATAAAGTGGAGAGTGTTTGAAAGATAGCAAGGGAGGGAGAAGCGAGAAAAAGGATGAGAGAGAGAGCCAGACACTGGTGGTCCAAAAGGCGCGCCGCGTGATCCGAATTGCCGCGCGCGGACTCACACGCGATTCTTCTCGGCTGCTGATGCAGCCTCGGGTTTCGCTCGCGTAATCTTCTTCTTCTTCTTCTTCTTCTTCGGTTCGTCCTGCTCGCATACTTTTCCTCTCTTCTTTCTTCGGGGATTTGTAAATAATGAGCACGAGCTCGAAGGACGCGCGCGAATTCGGCACTTCTTTTGTCTAGTCTCGAAAATCGCGTTTGTCTGAACTCCAGCTTCAGTTTTGACGAGACTTTTTGCTTCTGCCATCCCTTTCAACTGTTATATATCGAGATATATAGGTAATAGAGCGGGACTCTCGCATTGTCTCTTAAAGTGTATGAGACTTACAGGCTGTTTTTGGAATAATTTGGTTATTAGGACCATTGTGTTTTCAACGATTTTATTCCAATCGAAATGTATACACAAATTTGTATAGATTTAGTCCGTTTTCGAAAGGGAAGTATGCGAACGTACTATATCAAACTACTGCATACGAGAAAGTGTTGGTAACGGTTTCGCGCGTGATGAGCGAGGTATATAGTGATGATGTCTGATTGATGAAACAGGAGAGTCCTTAATTGGATTTTGATAAATCGACGCTGCGAAATATCTCTACCGAATTTGAGCGTCGTAACACGACTATACGAATACTAAATTCCAGCAAAATCCAGCTCTCGAAATAATCAGCACATTCATGCACACGCCGCAAGCTCGTGTGAGAAAGCCGTAAAAATCGAGGGCTAAGCAGTAATATGTAGGTGAAATTCAAGCTGAAGAATGAAAGCGTAAGACGAGACCGTCATCATAAAGGGGGGGAAGAGAAAACGAGAGTGAATGGGTCGCAGCGCGCGGAATCGCCTTGATTAAGAAAAGATCGATCGGCACGCTGCAATTCTCGGCTATACAAATTGCAGGTTGCTGCGCACTCCAGCCGTATGTATACTTAAGGAGTCGGCCGGAGGAATGAATTCCTACCGCTAATGCGGCGTTTTAGTCGCGCCTGCTTACCGTGAGCGGGACCCTTTGAGATCTTCACACTCTCTCTCTCTCTCTTGTTATAAGTATTATATGCGAATTTCGAAAAAAATGTAGGCTTGAGTTGTGTTATGCCAAGTGTAATTACACGATGTCACAACAAGGGCTGAAGAAATCGAATAACATTTACACAGGGAGTAAAGTCTTGTTATTAGAAGCTACGCGCGCGTATATTTGAATATATGCAAAGTTAAAGGCTGTATGGCCGATTTAAAACGAGAGAAAGCACAGGCAGATCAGACGCGGGAGATCGCGCGCGCATTCTCGGCCGCGATACAGAGAAGAAAACACATTCGGGCAACAAAGCATGCAACTGCGCGCGCGCGCGAGAAAAAGAAAAAAGATCGGGTGAGATAGCAGATATATACGCGAGAGTTTCAAAGAGCCGCTAACCTGCGCCCCCTTCTTTTATGGGTGACGTTCTCTCTCTCTCTTACTCCCTCTCTTCTCGCGCTTTGCATTTCCTTTTTTTTCATCGTCTATCTCCTCTCTCCTTCGCAGCCAACACACACACACACACACACACACGAGAGTATCTCGCATTCATGCCTCATCGTGAGAAAGTTTTGGAAATATAGGCCCGATGCGCTTAGAAATGTTTATAAATAGAAGCCGAATTACGAGCTGTTGGCTAATATAATTTCGGAGATAGCGAGAATTATTTTAACGAAATTTCCGCAAGTGCGACGGGAGGTACAAAAGAGGTATAGAGATTAGGAGGAGAAAACGAGAGTGTAGAAAGAAAGCGATGCACGTATATATATATAGTTTGATGTTGTTGCTGCTGAGAGAGCCTCCCTTTCTTCCTCCTCTCTCCCGCCGTTTTCGACTCTCCTCCTTTTTCTTCTCTCCTCTGTTGCGCCGAGAAGGACCTCCCTGGACCTCTCCAAGGAGGTCCTCCAGTCCCTCCCTTTCTTATACGCACACATATACATGCGCTCCTTCTCGTTCGCCAAGGCTGAATGGCGGGAAAGGGTCACAAGCTCTCCTATTTCGAATTCCATTATACACGTTTATTTACATGCGGGCCATTCGTTTATTCTTATCGTACACATACATAACCGATTATAATCGCTATAATTTAACTGATTTCCGACGACTCAATCAGTCACGCAGTTCACAGTGTGATAGGAATACATCAATCAAAATTTCAAAAAGCTCCATTCGTCAACGGCGCACCGCAGAATATAAATGAGAGCCGCGAAATTCCCGCGCGGGTCCTGCGCGCCAAAAAGTGCGCGGGCCCAGCATCTCGGAGTGTAGTGAGAAGAAGAACGTAAGAAGCAAAGAAGAAGGAAGAAGATCCTCGAGACAGCGGCGGCGGCGGCGGTAGAGAGACGACCGCAACCCCTTACGTGGGGCCCAACCGCCCGCAGAACCGCATTCCTCAACGGACCCAGAGAGAGAGAGAGCGGAGTTTCGGCGCGTGTGAGGCTGCCGCGCACGGCAACAAGCGCGTCTGTTCTCTCGCGCGCGTATACGGACAGAGAGAGAGAGAGAAAGACAGAGATAAAAGCGGGATGAGAAGGAAGTGGCGAAAAAGGAGCAACAATGAGGTGTGTGGGGCCAAGAGAGAGAGAGAGAGAGAAAGCGGGGGTGGCGAATAACTCGATAACGCGGCCGCGCGAGCCCTTCTAATTAAAATGGAGTTCCGCCGCCGCCGTGTGTGTGTGTGTGTAGCCTTTCTCTCTTTTCTGTTTCAGTTCGATGTGTATAGAGAAGGTTCCTCGGGCCGATAGCTATACCTATACACACAGCGATGTCTTAGCGCCGGCCTGTGTTGCATGGGAGTCGCGGGCTCTCGTTCGTTTATTATGCGCGCGTGGGACTGGTTTTCGGCGGTGGACCAGAGCGAACGTATATATATATATACCCCCCTCGTATAATACTAGTCAGGCTGGGCTCACGTGTTTGTTGATGTTCAACACGGCATAAAGTGGATTGTCTGATGGGCTCCCGCCGAAGGAACGCGATGAGCTCTTCTGTTCCTTTAATTGATCCCATTAGGCTCTTTTAATTTTTTCTGATTAGCTCTTCAAGGACGACTGGTGCTTTTAATATCGTCTCTACTACTATTACTACTTGAGTCTGTATAGGTATACAGGAAAATTGAAAGCTCGTAAAAAAAAGTTATAGTAGTTAGCGATCCTGAATCCGAGCACGCGCCATCATCAGAAATGCCGAAACCGAAGCAAATCTTGCGCAGATAATAAAGAAAAGGAGCGGCCACTGGCTGGAAATCCGAATTCCTAGCTGGGGCATGCTTCACATAAATATCACCGCGGCGGCTTTCGAGTCGAGAGTCTCCGAGAGCGTTGCTGCATAATCGAGTCTAATTGAAAATTCGTCTCGTCGTCTCCGCACTTCTCTGATCCGCAGCGTGTATGTGTGTTTGTGTGCGACTATGTACGCGTTAAAAGCCTCGAAGTTGGGCCAGTCTCTTTCTTTGCTCCTCATCCTCGTCGCTTCTCTTCTCCCCTTCCTTCTTTCTGCATGTGTATGTGTGTGTGTGTATACTAGCTCTCGCCCCGCGATACAGGGCTATCAATAATCCCGCAAGACGTTTTTCTCGGAATTCCGCGCGCTCTTTCGCATGAGTTTCTTCCTTTTTTGCGGGCGTCCTCGCGTGTCCCTCTCTTTCTCTCTCGCATATCAGAGTATATACCGGGGCCTTTAACGAGCTGCCGAGAATTGGGACTAAGACTAGAGCTTCTTCGTTGGCCTCTTTCGTATATTGTCATCTACTGTGTGTTATTCTGATGCTCTCGCTGTGGAGAGTCTCGAGATATTGATGTTATGCAATAAAAAATTTCGGGAGTTTAAATGTCCGCCCTACTGCGGTGTCTGCTGTATATACATATACGTGCGCGTGCAGTTCTGGCGAATGGAGTTTTAGTCTTTGGTTGCTTTGTTTCT
Organism: Cecidostiba fungosa; assembly: GCA_900474305.1. NCBI lineage: Eukaryota > Metazoa > Arthropoda > Insecta > Hymenoptera > Pteromalidae > Cecidostiba > Cecidostiba fungosa. The sequence continues at coordinate 85,684 of UCOJ01000562.1, forward strand.
CGGCATTCTTTTAGTATACTATATTCATCTTTGGATCATAATATTTATGTAATATCAATAATGAAATCACAGCTTCTTGTCTGCAATATACCCTATGTGGGTCAGTACTTTTGACAAAGTATTATGAATTTAATTATACAGCTCATTAACTCGTCTTTAAAATGAATAATTTCATTGCAATTCGAGCTTTCTACCGTCGTATCAAGGAAAAAAATTCGGCCAAAATTAATGCAGTACATAATCAGACATAAATAATATCGGGCAGTCTGTACATAAATCAGTGATCTTGTCCGAAACTTGTAAATAAATATCCTCGCATATCACCTTTCAATTCGTTCCAAAACTCATCGCGCGCACTTTCTCGGAATCCAGCGAAAGACCGTACGCACATTTTTCTCCGATCTTATGATAATAGCCACTCATTCGTGCGATCAACCTGTTTCGCGCGGCGCGCGAAGAACATAATTAAGACCTTATTACGGCCGATCGCGCGTATATACTATATACTGGCAGCTCATTCACTCTCTGAGACTCTATCGTACAATGCATTCGATTTAATGACCCAATGCGTAAATCAAGCCCGCCTTGCACTCCTCTCTCTCTCTCTCATGCCGCGGCATCACCTCCTGCGCGCTGAACTTTCTCTCCCTGTAAGTATTATACTCCTATACTTACTCGCCGCGTCTTCGTCGTCTTCTTCGACGCTCCTTCTCGAGCGGTCAGGTACCAGCACTACTTTTTTCTCTATTTTGCAGCCCCCTACATTCTTCTCTCCTGTCGTCGTCTCTCTCTAAATTTCTTCTTTTCTTTCTTCCTCCCTCCTCGGCTCACTTTCATTCTACAATCCTTCTTTTGCAGCCTCTATACTTCTTCCCCTGCCTCTCTACGTGCTTTGTTTTAATACGTATTTTCGTTCATAACTTACTCGAAATTATCTGTATAATCTAAATTTTGAGAAGTCAAATGTCTCGGTCAGACTTTAATTTTTCATTGCTAAATGAGGAATTTCGTTAAAAAGTGCCACATCTTGGAGATACTAACTATCTTTTAATCGGTTCCTTTCATCCCTCCCATTTATGGCAACCCTCCCTTTATGTGACATCCCATTCATCATCCATCAGGTATATAAGGTCGTCATTTTTCGCTCGTGATCAATCCAAGGTTAGCTTTCAAAGAGTGCAGAGCACTTTGAAAAAGCTGCCAATATGGACTCCTTTCGCCAACTAATAACCCTCATGGGCGTTCACCACCGAGGCATCGACATCATTCGCGAACTACCCGTTGAACTATCTCAAATCATTCTCTCAAAACTGGACACCCAATCCTTGCTCAATGCTGCTCAAGTC
>UCOJ01000563.1:0-87635 GCA_900474305.1 Cecidostiba fungosa
TCGATTTAATTTACCTGCCTGAAATCAGCTTCCAGTACATTGCATTAATATTAAGGTAGTATTTTTAACAGTGTTGTAAATTACAACACTGCGCTGCTGTTGCTCTCAACTCTGATGTTCAACAATCGCGAGAGATTCTGTTTACCTAACCTATATCAATTTACACTATATAGGTTGAGTACCGTCAGCGTGACACCCGCGGCAGACGTAATACCACGTCGTTGTGCCAAGTTCCTAGTGCAAGAGTAATCTTGTTGCTGGATCCCTCTGACCAAAGGATCCTGTTTCTGCGTCTGGCGAAAGCTGATGCGATGTTGTATGTTGAGAGAGCTGATTAACCCTTTTAGCCGAGATCGAGAGAGGATCGGCCGATTGTTTGCGCGAGGATGATCTGCTGACGGAAACATGAGTCGCCGGGTTGCCTTTTATTTATTGTTTACGTAAATGATCTCAGTTATTATATAATTCTCAGTCCGGATAATATCTGGAAAAAAACAAGTATATTTACGAATATTATCCTATCTTCAGAATCGTACTTGCACTGTATTGCACAAAGTCCAAGAACAAAATGATCGGACTTACACGAGGAGAGTTTGTCGGTAAGGGTTTAATCGCACGATATATTTCTCGATCGAGGTCATCAATATAGGCCGTTGGCTAACTGAAAGCGCATGTGAAAAAAAAAGAAAAAAAGATGTTATTCCAATTATAAACTTACCATATCGTCGACGAGACGCCGAGTTAGATAGAAATAAACGAAGGTCAATTTCACATGGGAAAGTAGCTGCTATTTAAAGAAAGACGTAGGATAAAAAAATTGCATCGGTATATTATACTTAGCCGACCTTGCGCTCCCAGCAAAGAAACTTCGCGGAGATAATACGAGAACGAGCTGCATCTCCTCGTTCCAGAGCTCGAACTAACTCGTCAGGCAAAGGACGACTTGCCTTTCTTGTCGACGTTGACAACTTGATCGATGATGCGCTCGTGGTACTTAAGGTCGTGCATGAAAATGATGGCATATGGTCTCGACTATTCTCGAGCGGCCAAAGATGCGCTGCTTGTCGGTCGACAGCTGCTCAAAGCTATGCAGCGACACACGTCGTACTGAGCCGCGCGGATCATTAAGTATGCGCTTCACGCGCGTATACCGAGGTTTTTCATTTTCGCTCGGCTGCTACATATATATATATGTCCGACGTCGGCTCCAGCGTCACTGGATTATTGCGCGATGAGCTCGTCGACGTCGAGTACGAGTTGGAATTGGGTGCGTTAGCTGTAGCGCCAGTAGCAACGTTGCTGTTTTTTCCATTTGCCCCTCTTGCTATCATGGCCTCTTATTTGCTCTCTTCACATTTTCTGCTGACGTTGAAATTTTTCATAGGCGAACACTGGGAAAAAATTAAACTTGATGCTCTAGTGCCTGCTCGCGCTACTCATACCCTAATTTTCGCCTCTGATAACACCTTACAAGCAATAACCCAATAATCGTCGATGCTCGCACTTGTCAATACTGAGTGACATACACGGATTAGCTAGAAAATAATAAGTCAAATGGGCCAATTAATCCTGGCATATATTTATAACTTGCGGGATTATCAGCGTCATTTTTCTGTGATTTTCTTCGATCAAATAATATACCTAATGTAAGAGTTATATAATATCTATCGCCGTTATTAAAATCAATACACGAACAGAAGAAACTGACTTTAATCGTTATTTTATAATTTCATAAAAAATCAGCTCTATCGATTTAACGAGATGGCAATGAATGATTGTTTGCAGGTGACGAAAAGCCTTGGTTCCGGTGGCTAGCCGTTAACAGCCCGCAACAAGAAGTCCAGGATGGCCCTTCAGTGGGATAAGCTCTCGCCGGCCGAGTTCCAGCAGCTTCAGGATTTGGCTGCCTGTGAGTATACTTGATATATCGACTACTTCTGCAGCTGCCTTCTGATATAATTGTTTGCCTACAAAAGTAATAGCTATCAAGAAACTTTCGAGCTCCAACATTTTTTTTATCAGCAATCAACTCAACTGAAAAAAAAATGAATAAGAATCGTGCTCCCCAGTGTTACAAAAACAAAAACGCGTTCACCCTTAACGAACTTTTCAACTCTCACAGGGTTTGGGAATAATCAGCAGGCAGCCACGGTGCAGCTACGTCCGCGTGATTGACGAACGTACCCGGACGTTCCGAATTCGAGGGGCTTTTCCGCGTCGCCTACTCTCATTTGAGTCGTGCTTGCTCGCGTGTTTTTTTTACCGCTATTTTCATGGAGCGCTTGTTTGCGAGTTGAACTCGAATTTTCCCAGGAGCTCAGCAAGCGACGCACCTTTTTTGTCCTGCGTGATCGTCACTTTTTAAGTTCATCACAATAATTATGGTTTTTACCGGCAATTAATTAAGAATACTATCAACTCGAGTAAATTATTTTCTTTTTACGACCTCTGTATAGAAGAAAAGCGATCTGGAATCTTCAATTTCTGCGATGATGCCATCTCAGCAAAAGTAACTTTACCTTAATCTTTGCAAAGTTATTTTCGTACGAAGTTTTTATAAAGGAGAGTTTTTAAAGAAAGAATCGTTTTACTGAAAAAGCGTAAAGTGTAATAGTAAGCATCTTTTTCGGCCCGCGAGTATTCACTCTCGTTTTCGTCCTCATTTCCACAAAAAATCAGCGAGAAAATTCCACTAAATTCTCACCCTTATATATACGTATACTGCATCAGCTTCCGTTCACAGAGCGCGGGAAATTGCATCGTTGCTGCGAAATTAGAGGGACACGAGCGCGTGAAATTACGAGTCGCGGAGCGTTTCTTTTGTCTTTTGCTCTACGAGTATAGCTGTGGCGTATACCTATACGTGCAGATACGCCGCCGACGTATGTGCGCGTAGATGAGAGTCTCTCTTTTGCTTTGTTTTGTGGTTCGCGACGGCGCGCGAGCTGCTGCAGAATCTCTCTGATAACGCTGTTCTCGCCTACGGAGGAAAGAGCTTTCGAGCTTTTTTTACTTTCCGAGAGTAGGAATTAGGGACTCGCGGTGAAGTTTGGAAATAATTCGTTTATAAGCCAATTTCTGCAAAAGCTAATTTAGCCCTGAAGGAAATGCAGTGCAGCTTTTGACAATTTCATTTTAATTAAGTCATGCGTAAATTATCCCTGCTATGCTAGTGTCTGAATAAAAAACGAAGCTCTTCTGATTAATCTTGAATCGTGCAGAACTAGTATAGTCGCATACACCGAGAGAGCTGGGAGTGCGTATTTGACCTTGAATTAAACTCGCTCTCTCTCCTCGACTCGGTTTCGACTAATTAGAGAGATAATAAGAAATTCCATCATTTTCTGTTTCGCAGACTCGTCGAGAAAGCTGCAGGATGTGCTCCTGGAATTCTGCGCGGCCTCGACACCGGGAGGCGTCCCGAAATATCATCCGGACGGGGTAAGTGCGTCTATCTCTGCCTTTTTTCAAACGTGTATACGTGACGCTGCACATCTGCTCCTAAAGTTGGCGTTGCCACCAGCAGTTTTAGTATTACAAATTGAAAAACATTGAGAACTGCCTTATTTACCGCGAGTAAACTCGACATCACGTTAAAACTGTTAACGCCGGCGATAAAAAAAAAATTCCTAGTTGAAAATCCCAAAGTTCCGAGCTAGAGATACGTCGAGCAGTTAGGAAAGTCGGTCGCCGCGGCTGATGCAATGATTTATTCATGCGACTCCCTGTATCGTGGTGGTATACGAGTATATATACGTGTTGCAGGAGCTCTAGCGCTTGTTTCTCGAGCGCGATATATATACGGCCAAAGCCGATTTCTAGTCGCATCATGAAACTTAGCCGCGCTGCGGTTTCAATGTTCGTGCGAATCGTCTGAATAAATGAGCAGCCGATAAGATGTAATACGTATTTAGTATATCGAGTTCAGAGGCAGTTTTCGCCTCGTCATATACTCGATATATTATCCGACGAGAAAGCAGAAAGCTCTCGACTTATATCGCACGCACGCGCTATATAAGCCGCGGAGATCCACTTGAAGACGCGAGGCCGATAAAATCGAGCTCCACGCGCCAAAAGAGAAGAGAGAAGACTACGATATAGGCAGAGAAGCTTCTGCTATTCCGTTTAATCGTCGCTTCGGGGGCTGTTAATACTTAGGTACTTGCGCGAGCGCGAGCGCTGATGATCGAAGAAGAAACGACGCTCCCGTGTTTCCCTCTCTCTCTCTCTCTCTCTCTCTCTGTTATCTAACCGTAAAAAATAAGAGAGGAGACAAGTGGGAGTAGCAGCCGAGGTTATATACTATTGAGATGAACGAAGGAGGGAGACGTCGGTGAACTTATTAAAAGACACTTGGAGCGCAGCGTGCGACAGAGTTTATGGGAGTTTTGATGGTCTGCGGGCGTTTAGTACCGTTTTATTCCTGCTTCTGTTTCTCATTAATCTCATCGCCTGCAGCTTGCTCTTCTATATATCCTATATATTGCATAGATATCCGCATAGCTGCGCGATGAAAAATTATACTCGCTTTTGGATTATGCAGCATAGTTTCCGCCAGTCCTCATGCAAACACAGCACCAACGAGACCTCGTAAAATGAAAATCTCCCGTCAATAATAAAGCCGCGGCGGCGTATATGCGCGAGGAGAACGCTTTAAATCTTCGAAATGAAATTTTTCCCTCCTTAACAATCGCACAATTCCGCAAGACGAGAGCGAGAATGAGAGTTATAAATAAGACAGCGAATATAAGCTTAACGATCCCCCTATACTGACGTCAACTCTTGCGCTGCGAGTATATGAGTGGGTATATACATCGTTAGCCTCTTTCCCGATAGGTATATTGTAGTACACCTCGAAGATCGCATCGGATCCTAATGCGTTTCTCCTATAATTCCAGATGCAAAATATTCCTTCATCCTCGGAGACAATACGCTGTATGCCATCACAGCAGCCGTGATTTTATTAGCGCGAATTTCCACTTTGTTCTCGTCGCAGATCTCTTCAACGGCGACGCTTACATTATCCGAGCGCAAAGTCGTTAGACGTTATTCCCTTTCGCACGCGGAATATGCGCGTCGTCGCCGCGCTCTCGCTGAAATGTGCGCGGAAACGACCTCGAGCATAAGCGAAAACAACAATAAGGCGCGAGTATTCTGTGGACGTGTAATGTATACATGGCTATATTGTACTTTAAGCGATGCAGGATCTCGAGTAGCATCTTTCTAATGATTCAATTTTCGCACGCTCCCCTCATATTCTATCCTCAATCCGCTGATAATACACACAGGCGTCCCTTGCCTCGGAGCCAACAATAATTATCAATCGTATCTCCATAATTCATATATAGGAAACGTACCGCCTCTAATAAACATCATTACAGCGACGCGTTATCCCGAGGAAAATCGCCTCCAATCCCCCGCTATTCATCGGGCGCTTTTTTATTCCACTTATAATATCGTGTATATACTATACTGCGGGGAAATCGCCGGCAGCAGTATCCAGTGGAATATAAACTGCGTGACGCGCGAGAAAGGAGGAATCGTACGCAGTTGGGGGGAAGTAGGTTAGTGGGCATTTCGGGCCACCGTGCAGGAGAGATATTTCGTGCGCGAGGGAGAGTCTCGTCGATGACGGAGAGAAAAAGCCGGAGCAGGGGAACCTCGCCTGTGTGGAATAAATATTTGCCATTCGCATCATCTCGAGGCTACTCGTTTCCCCTTTATTATTATTTTTTTTTTTAAGGACAAGCTCGGCTCGTAAAAATTCTTTGTGGTTCGGAGATAATTTTGTTTGCCCATCAAACTGTAAACGTCAGCGGAATGGAACATAATTTTTCAAGAGCGAATCCCATGGAAAAAAGGAGGTGATATAAGAGTACCGTACTTTACGTCTGGGGTTCAAGCAAGGAGGTAAGGTATTAACGAGCGGTACTTTTTCTTTAATTCCTCGTTTTTTATACAGCTGCCCACAAGGCTCGTATGAATTCAAACTGGTCTACAGGCTGTGCCGCAAGCGGAATCAAATCGAATAATTAATCAAAAGCGCCCAATTAACAAACTGCAGTCGCGCAGTAGGCCATTCCCTTTGACCGAGGAGATAACTATATGGCATTATTGACTTGGTACAATACGATCATCGAGAGGGAAAAAGCTGAAAATCTCGGCGTGTCCCTCCACACTATACTTATATTCAGTGCAGCGCGAGCCCATCAAAGGAATATAGGAAAGACGAGGAAGAAAGCGCAGAGCGTATACTACAGTCCAACGCGCGAGAAAAAAGCAAACAATGAACCAGCTGTCAAAGCCAGACAACTCTGCGTATCGTATGTGATGTATAGATATATATGTACGCCAGGGAAAAACATGAGAGAGATTGGAATCATTTCGATCGATCGGAATAACCGCTTGCTCTCCTGCACTACTAGAGAGCATTGCTGCAGTCGTCTACCTCTATGTATACCAACTGTGGTGCCGCCGCCGCTTCGTTTTCATATGCATCAACCTTCGATGCTCTCCGTAAATTGGAAACGCGCTCGCGCGTTTATATACTCTCCATATAGCAGTAGCGACCACCGTTTGTTAAAGTTAAACATGTGCATAGAGGCTCTCACAACAGTGCGATTAAAGAATTTCCATCTACGTGTGCGGTATTTCTCTGTACATATACAGAAATACAACTATATTCGAAACCAATACTTTGTTCTTAACTCGACGTCGGAAAGGAGCTCCGCATACCGTTGCAGAAGTACGAGCTAATTTTTCACAGTTTATAGGAACTCTATCTTATGGTACAAATATTATGCGTCGAATATATGCGAGCTTGACTACATACAACATACCATTATCCCTCTTGTGTTTCACCTTTCAGCCTGCACCGCATATACGACACTTAATTGCGTACATAAAAAAAATCTAGCGACGATTAACATTTCGATCAAGACATCTAGACATCACAGCTATACCTATACCACGAATTCCTCGCATTCCCGTGTCGCGCTACTGTCGCGCGCATAAGCGGGCAGACAGGCTATTTGAAACGAAAATTGAAAGCATAAAAAACCTTGATAATTGTGATTGTCATAATACATTGAGTTTTCACAAATATGCGAGTAAAGTATTATGAATCAAATCGCTCCCGACGACAGCCATTCTTAATAAGTATACGACAAACTCTATGTAAAAGCTCGCCAGCTTAAAGCTTTCTCTCAGCCGTCATTGTGACGAGCGACAGCAACAGAAACTGCAGGATATTCTCAGCTACGACGTGGATATTTCCTCGTCTCTTCTATACATCGGAGAAGTCGATTTCTCGTGGCCGCGACGAATAAACATATACAGAATCCGCCATCGAGTGCTCGCGACACACACAGCGCACGTTCTAGAGAATCCAATGGACGCGCGCAAACAGAAACTGCGTCATGCAAGCTCTCAGTTGCGAGAGAGATTCGTATGAGTATGGATACAGTATACGTGTAGGAGAAAACGTTTGTTATATACGTATACGCCAGGAAGACAAAGACGCTACGCGGTTCCTCAATTTCCTTTTCGCGCTGTCATCCACTGACTGACGGCTTTCGAACGGTCGATTATGTTGACGTAAACGAGGTATAATGCATGTTCTGCGTCGTTATATTGAATTTATCGTTCTCAATTTATCCAAAACAGTCCTCTGTGTCTTCTGGTCTTCTCTTACAGCTTTTATATACCGCGCTAATTGTTACGAATAATGAAGGAGTTTTTCTCCTCGATGCCGTCACGCGCCGGTGAGGTGTACGTATTATATATGAAAAGTTTACCCCGAGTTGAACAATGGGTGTTTGTAGTGACGCATGTCTCCCTTGCATGTAGCCTATTTAGGAAGTTTCATCATGTACTGGTGCCAGATCCTCGCTGTTCGAAATTGACGGATACATTTTCCAAACTTTTCATTTTTGCAAAAATTCTTGTTTGTGGAAATGATACTGGATGAAAAAAAAAATATCTTTCATTTCAAAACTACTGTCGGCGAGGCGTAAAAAGCTAGCATCGCGGCAAAAAATAGGAGCGAAGCTGCTGCATCTAAGTATAATATATATGGATATCCCATGCAAAACACACCAACGGCTGCATTTCAACAATAACGACGGTTATTCAAAATTACTCTCCCGAATTCCGAAAATGTATATTTCGTTCCTGCCTGCACAAGAGTTTATCGTCCCCGAATTCAAATGCAAAGCACTCCAATCTCGATGACTGTCCTCTCGAAGTAAAAAATACTTCCTTCGAGATAAGCACATATCATATAATACGCAGTACAGCTTCTGCATTGAAAGCCCGCAGGAGCATAATATACATATACAGACGTACATATCCGTAGACGCAGTAGGCGGCGTCTGAATAACATCGAGAGAAGGAAATGCCTCGAGCGCGGGAGTATAAAAAAGAGGAAACGACGAAATAAGCGGGCGCCTGACCATATCAAGTGAGGAAAAAAAATGAACAAGGCCGCGGCGCAAGCTCGTCTGGAAATAAAGCACAGGCGAGATAAGGCAGGCGGGTGGAAGATTTCGGCGAGGGCGAAGGAACTATACGAACTCTCGAAGGCGGGGTCGTGCTCCTGACGTCACCGTCCTGCGCGTCGTCTCCCTCTCTTGCTCGCTTGCTCCAAGGCAAGGCGCATTAGGAGCGCGCCTACTATATATACGTATATATATGCTGGGAGGGCTGCAAAAGAGGAAGAGACGGAGCGCACGGACAAGTCCTGGCGCAGTAGAGTGCGCGCGGATATATATAGATACGACTGAAAGGGATTAGCGAGATTTACGTTCGGAGCACGAGAATCCTAGCTATATGTGAGAGTGCACTGTATGCTTAGAGTCGAAAGTATGTATGCAGGTAGTCTCTCTCTCGCTCTATCCTAGTGTGTGCGCATGTTTGCATACTAACGCGCTTGTTTGGAGTGGAAAGTATGTATACGTGTGCAGTTACCGCGAACTCGGTGCTTATACGGAGATATAATGGGCCTTGCGTTCGTAAATTTTCCCGGAGGATTTACGGTACGAAGAATCAGCGGGATAAGGATATTGGAGGAAGCTCGGATGGCCTTTCACACTACTGCGGGCTATCGAGTGGATTTTGAAAGGGAATGTGCTAAACGCGGAAGCGATTACTTTTGGATTTTCGCGTGTTTTCAGAGATTTGATAAAAGTGCAGGCTGTGCGAGAAGACAAATATAAAGAAGCGGAAGCCAACTCAATTACGATCCAATTATAAGTAGCATAAGAAATTAAATCTCAGCAGTAAGCATACATGAAGTAAACAATGCCGTAAGATCGAAAACCCCAGAAGCTATCTTCAAAATTTACGAGAATTATGCGGACGCGTTCATTCGCCTTTGCCTTATCATCGTCTCATCCGCTGAAGCTCTATTTTTCTTCGCCTTATCTCATCGCTTTTGTTCCTTAAACTCTACTAGAGAGCTCGTCAACTTTTGGCCTTGCGGAATAAATTATGTGCTCAAGGATGCTCAATTTTACTTTGATTTTTTGTCCAGTCATTGAATCAAGCTTTGTTGTAGGTTTCATCATTAATATACTTTAATAGAAATAGTTTAAGGCTTGTTAATAGAGAAAAGAAACCACTATCGAGGCGCAGTAGAAACCACCCGCTGTGGTCAGACATAAATTCACAACACGCAAGAATGAATTGCGATCCGTATTCTTTAGAAAATTTTACGGTAAAAATTACTTACGAATTTGAAAGTACGATTATATATATTTAAACATCAACGTTACAACAGGTTCATCCTGCAAAAATATTTATTTTTTGTTAATTATAATAAAATAATCATAGGACAGCTGGTGAGAAGTTTTTTTAATTAAAAAATTGTTCAACAGTTCGGAAATCGATGATCGACGATTTTATCAGGAATATTGTCCATCCTCGTTGTAGAATAAAACTTTAAATTTAATTTTGCCGCGCAAAACTTTCTAGATTCAAACATTTTAAATTTAAAAGTTGCAGTACGAAAAGATTAATACAAAAGCTTTCGCGAAAACTTCTGCCGCTCAATTGAGTCGATAAAGTATACGACTAGATCGAGCAAACAGTATTCGCCAAGTTGAACAGGGCGCGCGCTCGCGCACGTGGAAAAAGAACAAGTTTTCTGTCGCGTTCGCTCATCATCCTCCGGCCGACTCTCACGATGTGCACTAGAGCATATATTGTTATATAAAAGCCAGATCGAATCTGCCGATATACAAAAGTTTCTTCATTATTGATTCAAAACACCTTTCAAACTATTCCTCGAGACCTGAGTTATTCAAAATTCGCCAAGTTCATTTAAGAGTTTATTAAACAGAAAGTACAAACATCATGCCCTGATTGAGCTGCCACATGGAGTTGTCCGCACGCGCTTCCCGATATCAAAACAAATTAGTTCAATCCCTCACGAGAACGTTCTGAGAGTGACAGCTAATCCGAAATCGACCAACAAATTCGAGAGATTATCAAAGACGCACTGCCGGAAAAATGAAGTTTGGCGGGGGGAGAAAAACAGGGTCACACAAGACACACACACACACACACACCCTTAACACTCGAGTCTAGCATCATATGTGCAGCGTGAAGCTACTATACTATAGAGGCCACTCGTACGCTCGAGGACTGGACGCGTACGCGTAAGCTCGGCTTGTTTTCGTGGCACTATACTGGCGTGCCATCTTCTTCTCTGTATGTCTGTCTCGTCGCGAAGTAGAGTGGATGTGAAGTAGCACTCTGGGAGGCTCAAATGATGAAAAGTGAAATAAAGTGCACGACGGAGAGGAATTTCACGTCTAGGCCTCTCCCGGTCTTCTAATTAGTCTACATTAGTCTCTCTCGTCTTCAGATGACCTTGTTTGGGAGTCCGATACATTGTCCGCGTCCCTTTGATGCCAATTCGCGCACGCAAACAGAGCTGCGTGATTAATCGCACCGATTATCCCATATTTCGATAAATCTAATCAAGGAAAACTTGCTTCAAAGCGCATCTTCCAATTACCGTTGGTTCATTTATTAGCCGTATACTCGATGCATCACAGCGCGCCAAAGAGCCACTCAAGCGATTTCCATCTGTCCGGCTCACACGCATCGCAACGCCACCGCAATATAGGCAATAGGCTCTATAGAATCGCAGCAGAATATTCTCTTGTTCCTCCTCCCCCGACTTCCATAAATCTCCGGCTCGGATCTATGTGTGCACTATATTACAAATTTTCCGAAAATCGTCAGCAACCATACACGCTGATGTTCTCTCCTCTCTGCATGGGCAATAAAATGAAAAAAAGGGGGAGTACACGATAACTCGGCCTCAGCAGCCTCTGGTCATCTCGAGTGTTGCACGGCGCATTTGGCATGTAAAAATCGAGTCTAGGCGCCCCTCGCTGTCCTCGGGGAATTAATCCCCTCCATGTCTTATACTTCTCGTGTGGATACTTTCGATTTTCCTGCTCTCTCGCCTCGCTTCTCCCCTCGGGTTTCTTTAACCTTGTTTCGTCAACAACATTGCTGCTGCTATACTGCTGCTGATGTGTAGCTTTTTATATTTGTAGATTATTACGTTTTGTGTGTGTGTGTGTGTGTAGGTTGTGTAGGTGTTTTTATCACGAATGCACACCATTCGCTTTTATTGGAGGAAAGTATAAGGGGTGTAGGAGTGTATGTACTGCTTCGAGGTTATATATAGGCACGAGCGGGGGAGGATGCATAATTGAACGGGTGGCCGATGCTTGTTTGTTATCGGTTACAGCTGTCGGATTAAATAAGTTAGCAAGATTTAAATTTATTAGTCGGGGACACTGGATCATGGATTTCAGGCTTATTGCGGCTTGAATCAGTGGTGTAGTTTTTTTTGGAGAGGAAAAAAACGAGTCTCCGATAAGAGAGTCCGTCGAGCCGTACTATATGATGCGTATCGTCGGAATGCATCGTAGACGTTATAGCTCTGTGTTTAGACTTACTTTACTTTTTTTGCCTTCTACTCCGTCTCCCATCCACAGATAATACGTAACAGCTTACTTCGTTAAAAGTGAATTAAAAGCCAAAGAGTATCGAAACTTTCGCCGGTCTCTCTCAGAACTTTCCTACGACTCAGACGAAAAAGCGAAGCAAAGAAATCAAAGGTCGAAACACGAATTGGCAAACCCTCGCGCGAAAGAGAAAGGATGAAAGAAAAAGGTCACCAATAAACAAGAGCCAGCCCTCTCTCTCTTCCCCGCGCGTCCCTCAAAAAAATAAACACGTCACGCAGTGCCACATCCCAGGACGACCCTTGACCGATCTAGCCCGTTCACGTCGAAAAGTATTATATCGCGCGGGAAGAGCGCGCTACGTCACCGTCTCCATGGAAACGGGCTGCGGGAGTTCTCTGACGTCACGTTAAACGCGGTGTGTGTCTGTGCGTGCGCGCGCGCGAGCACAGGACGGGAGAGAGGTCGCTGCACCCTCCGCATAAAGCGAGCGCGTGACGTCACGAGGAGGGAGGCGCGGCGGCGTCAGCGTCGTCGTTTGATTATACATATACCTATAGAAGAGATGCCGCGACTGATGCGAGTTTTTCACGCGGTGCGAGGATGGATCGGCTACAGACGATGTTGCTGGGGAATGAGTCTTTTTCGGATTTCGATTTGTTTTTGGAACGAAGGGGTGTTTGCAGAAATCGAAGGAATCGGATCGATCTTACTTCTGTACTGTAAAATTTAGCAATAAAAGTCTTTGTTTTAAGAATCGACGTCCTCTCAATAAGTCTCATTCAAGAACTCTTGTTCCGAATTATATGGCTCTAATCGAACTATTCACCCAGACGAAAACACATCGATATCCTTCAGCAGCACTTCATCCGTGACTAATTAGAAAAAGCGATGCGCTTCTTGCTTTGGAGGTACAACAAGCCACTGGCATTCAGCTGCGACTCCCTCCCGGATTCCCAACCAAGTCGGCGTATTTTCGCCGCAAAAAGAGAGAGAGAGAGAGAGAAACGGAGTCGCAAAATAGGATTTGATTTATACAAAGACACCACGCGCTTTCATTGTTTTGCAAATGCGGCCCGTGCCATTCGTCGCCGCCTCTGTAGCTTATAGCCGGCCATCGCGTGCGGAACAAAGGATAAGAGGACAAGAAAGCCATCAATGGAAAATATACGAGCAATATAAGCTTTTTTGAAAATAGACAAAAGCTTTCGGTTGTGGACAGTTTTGTGGTTTCGCGAAACAATACTTTAGGCAGGAAAAAAAATCAATTTCGATTTTTCCGAGAAATCGTTAACGAGCTTTGATTTAAGAAGCTCGATATACGGGCTTGAAGAGCGCGTTGTGGTTTTAGCAACCAAACCGCAAGCTTGCTAGGACAAAAGAGCTTGAGAAGAAAATCTCGTATATTAGCGATGACGCTCTTTTTTTTTAATCTCAAAGAAGTGCGGTAAAAAATACGGGCCGCGAGTTAATTAAAGGGCTGATAAATAAACATAAGAAGTAGCCCTGTCTGCCTGACCTAAATTGAAAGGATGATTTGTCTATGTCTCGCAATCTTCAACTGGCTGCGTCATGAAAAAAATCTGCGCGTTTACGTACTTTAGCTGGGAGAGAAAGCAAGGCAGTTGCTCCTTTTTTTTTATCATCAGGAAATGATTCATTCGCAGAAGGAAATGGCAAACTATCTTACAATTATATAGTTGGTAAGATATTTTCTTTTTCTCTCTTGAAGAAAGTCAATTTCCGCTCGACGTTCATGGTCGAACGAACAACGTTTTGATGACATTGAAAACTGCTTACCTCTTTACTCGAGTCCAACTGATGCACCTTGCTTTTTCCCCTCGTTACCGAAGGCAAAGAGAATTAAGCTATATAGCATCGCCACTTCTCAGTTACAATTGACCCTTGCAGCCAAGCACTTGGACGCGAGAAGCTGGCTTCGATGATGCATGGCCACTTCGTTTGCGCTTGGCATTACCGATAAGTGTACATACGCGCGTCAATATTTTCCTACTCGCGTTTCTTATATTTGCTTCTTCTTTATATATTCTTCGGTTGCTATAATTAGATCACACGGCGAGTTACTCCTGTTGATATGAAACGTCATACCTGCAGTGGATCGATAATTAGCTCTATTGCAGAGAGACGAAGCTTTCTTATATTCATCCCAAAATCGTCACAGAGACAGGTGATTTATCCGGCCTCTCAATTACGAAGAGATAACAATACTCGGCGTGTACTGGGCTCCTTTTTTGCTTCTTGATTAATGCATTTTTCATTAGCTTGCACTCGCTGCTTCTTACGGCGCATCTAAATTAGCAATATTAGCATGATGCTCCGAAGCGAGTGAGCTGCAAGCTAGTACTTGGGCCGCTCTTTAATGAATGGATTACGCTGGCTTTATAATATCGCCACGAAGATGAATATGACCTGTAGCCTAGTGCGGCGGCGTATCTTTTGTTGCGCTTGACTATACTAATTTCCTTAAATAATTATGCGTCCGTCGTAAAAAATCAAGATGCTTTTTTACGGAGAAGCGAGTACCGGCGTCGTATATCTATATCGATCAATCTGGCCGGATTATTATGCGCCTGATGGTATCGCAGCTTTTGAATTTTGATATTGTCATCGCACTGTCGAAACAGCTACGAAAAACCAATACACACGACATATAGAATAGAATAAATATATGTATATCAAGTGCTAATATTACATACAATAGCATTATGTAAAGTTTATGCATACGTTACGTTTATGCACTGCTCTTGAACAATGAACCGAGCAAATTATAGCTAGTCCTAGCCCAGGAGCAGCGTCTACATTCCTGCGCTAATATTATTACAGAGAACTGAACTTAAGTAGATGGTACGCGCACTTATTGTCGGGTCCTATTATAATTCTATTTATACACATAACAATCTCGTCTTGATAACAGCAAGCTTATAAAAAAAGAGGCCCCGTAAAAGTCAATAATGTATAGTATAAAACGATACAGCGAAAGGGGTATAATGAAAATGACAGCGAAGAAGAAGAAGAAGAAGAAGAAGAAGAAGAAGAAAGACGAGAAGGGCGCTTATTATGTTTGAACAGGGTGTGGGATAGGCCGCAGGCTCTATATGAGAAGTTTAATTGAAGCTACCCCAGCCCCGCGCACGCACACACTTACATGTGGCTACAAAATGACGATCAAGCGCTATTCTTGGTAAACCTAAATTGTTGACACTGCGCTCGCGGCATTCTTTCAGTCGAATGGAATTCTCTCATATAAATACCAAAGGGTGCGGAAGAATTTCCAGCGGTGCTACTAGTGGCATGACATTTCTTATCTCACTCTGGTGTGGTGGTCATGAAAAAAAATGTTATTTGACGTCGTAACGTTTCTTTATTACAAAAACTTCGTGCACAAAGCACAACAAATTCGTCGTCGGTCGTAGGTAATGCGAGTCTTATGCATTTATCCATTGTGTGTTGTCTTTGTACCTCTTAGTCAATCGAAGATCTCTTCTGATATATTATCCAGCACGGTTTTGAATACGCTTAGTTTGAATATAACATTTAATCAAATTTTTAAAGCCATTATATCGTCCTTACAATTACACGTGAAAGCACAACTCTCAGGCAGTCAAATAAACCCTCGATGGAAGCTGTACAACGTTTGCAAGCTACACCAGCGAAGGGGGTATAAGGAGGGGATGATGAAGAAGAAGAAGCAGCAGCAGCAGAAAAAAAGAGAAGGAGGAGAAGAGCTCTTATTATGTTTGAACAGGGTGTGGGATATGTGTGATAGGCCACAGGCTTTATATGAGAAGTTTAATTGAAGCTACCAGCCCCGCACGCACACACTTTTACACGGCTACAAAATGACGATCGAGCGCTATTCTTGTTAAACCTAAATTGTTGACACTGTGTGCTCGCGAGTGAGCTCCACACCCCAGCCGGCGGTTCGTTGGCTCTTTCTTGTGTACGGCGAAGGCTCGTTATATGTGCGAGAGGGTGAGTTTATACAAGCCTCTTGCGGCTCGTTTTATTAATCAGACGCCGCCGTGGCGATGTGTGCAGTCGTTGTGACGATGCTTCTCCATCGATTTTCTTTCTCTATAGGCTTAATTTTCGACGTTACTGAACCAGGTGCTTCGTTCTTTTTGTATTTTTTTACAAGAATGTTATCACACTCCTAATGATTAATATATACATAACAATGTAAACTCATCATAATAGAGGATGAGCTTGGATAGTAGCAACCCTCTAACTCGACGTAGACCTAATAAATTATAAGCGCATCCCTCTCAATCTTCCCTTCCCCGTGCAGCTTACAATACCTCACCTTCGACTCGCGTCTGAGGTTCTAAATCTCACGTAATAGTATTAGTCCTGCTCGGGCATTACTTAGTCACTAATACTGCGGCTCCGAACAATGCGATTCGGTTACTTTTGATCCACCAATTTGTTCCTCTCGCCACTGGCTTTAATTAATGCAAAATTTCAGTCCAATAATAATCATATATTACAACTAGCTTCCGATATCTTCCTTACCATCAGCAACGACAATCAAAAGCAGCATCGTACGTGCATAAATCAGAGTCGCAGTGATCCCACGTCATCAGCATTGTCCATTCCAAAGGCTTCGAAGCCGCCGAGCTCTGTTCATTGTTTCCACCGTCTCGCTGCATACGCAAGCCACGAAAGGAAGCGTGCACGTGCCGCAATCACGTTTGCGGCCTGATGTGCGACTTGGTTCCGCAACTGGCGTCACCGCAGCCTGACCCCCTTGATCGCTATGTGATTGTTATACCATTGTTCAGTACTTCAATTCAAAATATGTATATATTATATGTCGCCTGAAATTTTATATGGATAAATTCATGACAAAAGACAAGCGTATATAAAAAGCTGCAGCCATTGCAAAGGAACCATCATCTTCAACCCCGCTGAGAACGAAAAAGAGAATTTCCACGAAAACAAGCTTCACGTTCTCTCACAATATATAGGATCACGCGAAGGAATGATGTTAGTCCAAGTTCCCAAGGTGTCGCGCAGACTCCAGCTGAAATCGGAAGAGGGGTAACAATGAACTGCGGTCTCAGCGTGCGTCAGAGGACGTTTCAGCTCTGTCTCTGTGTAGCACCTATATAATACACGAGATGAACGCAGAGCAACGATATCTCCAGAACGACTATAGACTACTAAGCATACGTCGGTCTTATCCTGTATAACAATGAAGCCTCTTCCATCGAGCGAGACTTTAAAACAAATATGGACGTAAAATTAGCTTTCGTAGCTCTCGTGGCTCTACTCGTGCTTTCCACAATATAACACTTTGAATTTCTCGCTTATACGAGTATCGTAGCGAGAAAAAGTAAGAAACACATATAAGAAGCCGCTGCAACTTCCAGTTTAGTCTAGCAAGTTAAGGGCTGCAGGAAGAAAGAAAGAAATAAAGTAAGGATGTTATTCTGCTGCAGCAGACCGAACTACTTATAGCAGCGCATCGCACAGTCGCTCGGTGCGAGAGGTGAGATCCAGCTGTGCACTGACCCGGTTTCGCGGCCATGACGCTCTCGGTGTTCTATATATACACGTGACGTCATTTCGGAGCGTCAACGTCATCGCGCTGCAGCACCGAGTAAGAGAGAGAGAGAGACAGAGGCCATTCAGCGATCTAGTTTTCGTAGCCACTCGCTCGCGGGGCTTAATGGCCGTACATCCCGCGTCTCTCATTCATGCGCGGATATTCTCTCCTTCGCGACGGCATCAGTGTGTATATGTGCGTGTGTGTGCGCGCGCGCGCGCGGACGTCGACATTCAGGCTATCGAGGGAAGCATCGCCGATATGTTTTTGAACCCTTTTACGAAAGTGTGATGTGTAAAATAAAGATTCATGTCGGATTACAAAGCCATTGCGAAAAAAGGAGACGCTCATCCATCCTCCAGTGTCCTTCGGGTTCCGTCGTTACCTTAGCTTGTCCATAATTCGATTTATATATATATATATATATACGCGACGCGACAATCGAAGCGAATGACGCGCTCGCGCGCAGCTTGCTTATCTATCTCGATGATCACACGCAAAGTAAAAAAAAAACGAGAGGAAAAGGAAAAGAGTAAAAGCCAATACCGATAGCCCGCTACTCGATTACGGTTACGGCCGTAGATAAAGAGATCCCGTGTATAAATACGTGCGGCCAGTTCATTTCCGATACAAGCATATGGTCGACCTCCTTCGACGAAAGAGAGAGAGAGAGAGAGAGAGAGAGAGAGAGAGAGAGAGAGAAAGGGAGAGTCAGTTTTCGGAATTGTTTACAAGTGACTCGGCCGAAAAAGGCTGGAATAAGTAAAAGAAGATATTTCACTCGATACACCAAGCAGTTCCTCTTGTATTCGATTCTTTGACAAAGCATTATGGCATACAGCATTCATGCAATTGGCCTCGACTACCTCTACGACACGACTAAGATACCTCTGATGAAGAGCCGCGAGCAAACGCTATAAATAAACGCTAAAATTGGTATATGCCTGACGAGAAAAAAAACATCATGTTGAAACTGAGACGCACGCGCATTAAAGTTTTGCGAATAAGGCAAGAGATATGGATCGAAGATCGGAGAGGGCAATAAGCTTCCCGAGCTGACGTTTTTATTTTTTCGAAAGGACGACGTGCTCTTGGGGAGGTTTTATATTGGATATTTCTCGGGAAGAGAGAAATATTGGAAATGGCGTGAAAGTGGATGTTTTATGCGCCGCGGTTTTTGGCGTTTACCCGCGGCGGACTGCTGTAGCGTCGAATTTTTATTACCGTAAAACGCGGAAAATTGCAAATTTCCTATCATATTGACAGCGGGTAATCCAATAACGGCGTTATTAGTATTTTCAAACTTTGAAATTTTATAAAGAACGTTGTGTAACGTGTCATCGCTCACGATTAAAAATACCAACTTTGTAAAACAAGCATTTTAATATCGGCACATTTTCATTAAAAATATCTGACAATAATAAAGCGAACGATGCCAAAAGGAAAACCCATCAAGTCATCGTCTCTGCCTCTTCCACAAGTGTGTAATAGCCGGAAAATCGTTATTGAGTTTGAGTTCTCTCTCGCACCGAATTGCACGCGAGGTTTTCTTTATTTATCCTGGCCTGGCGCAGCGGGACCGTATGATCGATTTCGATTTCTCCCGATATATCTCTTTGTTCGAGCTCACTATACTCTCCCGCACCAGCTCTCGGGAGGCTCCGTGCAGTCTTTTCTTTGTCGATATCAATGCCATATCCTACTCCGTTAGTAGCTATATATTATATTTATATATATAGACAGTCCGAAGATAAAAGAGCCGTTAAAGGCAGAATGAGAGAGGTGAAGCCTTATATGTAGAGGTTTAGTATTCGCAAAATTTTTGCGGCCACCGTTTAGAAAAACAAATTCTCGTTTCGCATGTACGATCGATAAATTTACGTATACATATTTATTTGACCGATTGATGTGCAAACTCGGAAGCGACAATTTTTATTTCTTCCATATTCCAGACTATGATGCGGAAACATATTTTGGCCTTTTGGCTCGCGTATTATTAGGTCAATAAATTATCCTCAGTATACTGGATGATACGTACTTTTATCGCTGATACGTTATTCGAGGTCTTCGCAATGGCATTAGTCAACATTATGCCATAATCTACTTACCTACTCGTCAGCCTCGCATTGTTCTGATGCCGGCTGCGTTATATACAGCAATAAAATGAATTTTGCATATGTGTGCCGCCGTATTTTTTCCTCTGTCTGCAGTGCAATGCAAATTGTCCCATTTGTATTTCGCAGAAACGCATTTCGCAACTAAATAAATCAGGGTTAATAAGATTGCAGGAATTAAGGGTCGGGATCAGTATCACTTGCATGGACAATATCAATATTTGGCTTCGCGCCAAATTCTGATAACGATCACAGAAACCACAGGTAATACTTGATAACGGCATCAACGATAATGACACGAGGATTAATTGGCTGCAACCGACCGATATCCCACTATAATACTGTTCATGTAGAATGTGTGACGCGTTTTAACAACCATTTTCCCAGAATAATTCTTGACGAAAATTGTAGCTCTAGTTAATCTAGTCAAAGTTCGCGGGAAGAGAGTCGGAAGATAAGTCTATATACTCGACCCTTATCAGTTAATCGTGACTCGTCGCAGATTTTATATACTTTCGCTCGTCCTATACCAAAGCTCTAGTTGCTACTGACGTTGCTGTAGTATTTATGCAGTTCCTCGTTGCTACATCAGGATAGGCTCTTATCGCCGCAGGGCCGAGATGTATTATATATTTATCGCGGAATTTCGAGTTTCGTACGACTTTGAGAGGTAATAGGTATTTTTGACGGCCAAGAGAGAAGAAGAAAGATGTAGTTGAAGTTCGCGATGGTATATATCTATAGTCGTTCTGCTGAAACTTGCGGCGTGTAACAGAAAGTTTCTGATCTATTTTCAAGTTTCGCCATCAGCTGCAGCGTTATCAGTGTTGTCTTCTTACCTGCGCTTTTTTACACAATTTTACGAGTTTTCGCATCTTTAACCGCTTGCAAGAATGCAAATTAGTTTATTATACCGAAGTCAATGTCAAAAAAAATGTCTTCAAAAAACAATATACAAGGAGCGAATGGAGCAACGAATCATTCTATCACAACAGTTATTGAAATAAAAACTTGGTTATTTTGTTTCTTAAAATCAAAGCATGCAGCTGCTGGTAAAAAAATGCAAACACGGCGGTAACGTCCAACATCAGCACAGTCGTCGACACACAGGCTACTTCCAGCAATCAATTAAACCGATCGGATATTGAAGGAGAAACGAGATTTAAAGACTTATAGCAGTAGGCTTATTTCCGTCGATCGTCGATATTAAAGCACGCACCGCTTTAATCGCCTCATGCGTATATACATATATTGTACCCACGAGTCATTGCCAGCCGTGTAGTTTGAAATTGCGTGTAACATATATACCTATAGCCGAGCTTGGTTGCGTTATGCGCTCAACACGCAGTGCATTTTTACTTTTCGCGCAAATTAATTTTTCGTCGTTACAATGGCATCATGCATTTATTTTTGAATTTCAAATTAACCGTGTTTTTAATAACAAAATAAAATTAAAGAAGAATGCTATGAAATTTTCATCATTAGTTTAAAAGTACTAGCCAACCTTTAATTACCTACTATATATCAAGCAAAATATAAATTCGATTAAATAAAAACTTGAATACCCTGAAAATCGATCGCAGCTCTGTCGACAGAAAAAAATTCATTATCCTTATGAAATTAGCGCAACTGCGCTATTCAAAACTGGTGAACTGAAAATTGAATAGGCCGTCAGCCTCGAGTAAATTACAGCACAAAATCAAGCAAGAAATTTCATGAAAAATTTTTCAAATAGTCCTTTGATCCATACATTGCCGCTGGAGAGCTCTTAATATACGCGCGATATGCACTACACTGCATTCGATAAGCTCTGGATTTTTTTCCTCCCGCCAGATGCTGCAGTAGTGGCGCCTGTTGCTAGGCTAATGGAAATTGCTGCAGTTATACTCGTTCCGATGCACGTGGTGTAAAATATCGATTGCTCTTTTAATCATGTCCGAGTGGCTCGCGCACCGGCAGTCGACCAGGACGGCGCGCGCATTTGAATCGGATCTGTATATTAGGGAGAGGACAATCGATTATCATTTATACCCGTTTTCACGAGTCCGCGATTTTTAGGACTTTTCACACAGGGTTTTGTCGACTTTTTAACATTTTTCGCTCGTATTAGGTAATGTACACGCGGACTATCCAACTCGAGGAAACGAATTTTGTTGCCGACTATATGATTTAATAATTTCATTCAAAATGCGGTACACACAAGCTAATCTCATTAACGAAAATCGGATTACTATAATTACCGCGCATATTCCCGAACGATTATACAAGCGTAATCCTCACTAATGCACAAAAAGTCATAAAAACACTCGTGCATTATAGACACCCGTTGTTATCGAGAGGTAATGCGCCAAAGCCGACGAGCGAAAGAACAAGAAAACGACGTAGACAGCATCAGCGGCGTGGAAGAAAGAAACTACCTGCCAAGAGTACCTCGCCGATTGAATTTCCCTCCGCGTCCTTGCCTCGAGACGACGACACCGACAATGCAGCAAAGCGTCCGAATCAAAGTGAGAGCGGCCCTGATGAAATTCTTCCATTTGTCCGGATGAAAGTCTCTCTCACTCCTTCTGACCTGGCTGTAGCACTATATCTCAAAGGACCATCACTCGCACATTTAATCGCGCTATACGGCTTGTTTCCCCGCTTTTCCTACCGTTCCAACGGAGACGGGGAATGTTTGTATAGGTGTAGGTGCAGTATATACTGACTACCCGGAGATTATATTGAGAGAACGACGAGCCAATATCTAGAGACAGAGCGCGAGTAAGTGAGACCGACGTCTTTCTCGGAATAGAGCTAATCTTTCCATTTTTTTCAAACTTCTTTTTAACTCTTAAAACTGTATTTTTAAACTTGGATTAAAAACATTATGTCATTTTGATTAAAGTTTCGGGGGTGAGTAATAAACGTATGAAAAAACGCTATAGTTGACTATACTTGTAACAAAAGAAATTGTTCAATATAGCGTATAAGGAATGAAATATGTGACGGGACATGGTATTAGGTTCTCATTCACGTGCAAGCGGTAGAGCAGCATCAGCGAACGAAAATTGGATTTACAGAATTTGCAAAGGCAAGCTTTATTGTGCTTGAAGCTGTATTGTCAAAGTTACCGAGAGTATAATTTTGAATCTGCGCCTGAAAGCAGCTTTTGGTGTGTGAGGTTGTTGTATCAGGAGTAATTATTACATATACATATTTTAGCATTTATATCATAACAAATTTATTTAATAATTGTGAATTGAGTTTCGCAGATGATTGATACTGATGTAGAGATTCATTTAGTTATAGATAGTCTACATGAAAATCAAAACTCCTCTATTAGTCTGATCACGGCGGCGAGAGCCACTTATTGACTTTCGGCTTGTCGCCTCGCTCTGTATAGTGACCTGTACGCACTCGTTTTCGCGCGCCTGTGAGAAAACCTCGATTTTGCGATTTCTACTCCTGCGAAAATTCATTGCGTTGCGCTTCGAAACTCGCTTCGAGAGTTGTACATACACGACCAAAGACGATGAGCCGAGATACACGAGTATTTTAGGCGAGATGTCGGCTTTATTATTTACATTACACGTATAAGAAAAAAAGTTCTGCATAATCGAATTCAATAAACTTATCGCTTCTTCTCTGTCTCTCTTGCAGGATATCGATTACGAGGGCTTCAGAAAGTTCCTGGACACTTACCTCGACGTCACGACGCCCGACGAGCTGTCCCGTCATCTCTTCCTCTCTTTCGTCAAGAAGGGACCTCGTGGCGTCGACGGCAGGGCTTTCAAGGTAAGATAAGTACACGCTTTTACATTTATCATACATTTTATATAAAGCCGCACACATTGATAAACTTATCCAAGCCGGCCCTCTTTTCGTGCTCGATAACGTATATAGAATCTTCGGAAAATTACATTTTCGATCTGCTCGTGATTTAGAATTTTATGACAAGTCCTATAATTATCGCTATAGGTGCAAAGCTAAAA
Organism: Cecidostiba fungosa; assembly: GCA_900474305.1. Classification (NCBI taxonomy): domain Eukaryota; kingdom Metazoa; phylum Arthropoda; class Insecta; order Hymenoptera; family Pteromalidae; genus Cecidostiba; species Cecidostiba fungosa. Next base: position 23,645 of record UCOJ01000563.1, read on the forward strand.
TTTAGTTTTAAATAGTTCTATTCGACGCAGGAGATGGCTGTGCTCTCGTCGACGACGGCGTGCGCGGCGATAACTTCGCACACGACCTCGAGCAGCAACGTGAACAGCACAGGAATGGGTTCGGGAGCAGCCGGTGGCACCGAGAGCCACGGCTCTTCGCTCGCCGACAAGATTCACGGGCTCACGGAGAAGCTACAAGCCCTCGGACATCACAGGACGGAAAGCGAGGCCTCCGGCAGAATACGCACCGGTACCCCTTGTCATCTCTCCAATTTATTAATTTTTACGATTGAGAATTTTCATTTTGCCTCAGTAGTCGCGAGTCGTATAATATATAATTATATAATAGAGCGCGGAGCCGCGTGTAGCCCGGTGATGTATTTATATATGTTTGTAACAGATCTTGCATTGCAGGAAGTGTTCACCCGATGCTCGTAGTGACGCACACGTCGTACAGCTGTCACGACGTACTGGAGAAGAAGAGCACAGACAGCAGTCCCAGCCACAGCCAGATGTCGCGTAATTCTTCGCGCAAGTCCAACAACTCGCTGCTCGTCAACAACGGGAAATTGGAAGGTGAGAGAGAGAGAGAGAGATGCCTATAATCATACAGACTAATAAATGCCAACTGATGCTCAATCGCGTCTATACTACTGTTTTCCTCGAAACTCCATTCGACGCTACCGAGGTCACACTGAATTCGCCGAATCTGCAGATTCAGTCGCTTCGCTAAAAACAAGCTTCTGTGCACCTGCATGTGCGCCGAACGAACGAATCACTCTGCCGGACTATCGAGCAGCAAGTGCCGTATAATTCGATTTGCCCTTCTTCCTCCTATATAGCTGACGTTCATTTCGTTTCGAGCCTCGCGTGCTTGCTGCACCTGCAGATATAGATAGAGGACGAAACTTTTTATTTGCCGCTGTATCTATCGAGTGAAAGACTTGCTATGTTGTGCTTTTTTTCGTATAACAGAAAACAACGTGATACACCTATTATACAATAACTGTCCGGGCCAGTTTTCCAGATATACAAGTTAGGGCGGCCAAAAGGGGGAGAAAATATGCTTCGGAAGTATAATAGGGGAATAATCAAGAGCAGCTGGCTTTCCTGCTGTCGTCGGACAGAAAGGACTGTGAATAACGTTAGATCAACTCAAATCCGTGCTCAGAGCGAGTTATATAATTTAATTAAACAAATCCCTCTTGTTATACTCCGGCATCGTATGAGCTCGTATAATATAGGTATAACACAAAGAGGTCAGGATCCAGTGACTCGAGCGAGTGATGACTTTTTTTTCGCTTATTCTGCTCTCGACAGCTTTTTTTAGGTTTATCTCGCGGGAGCCAAAGAGAGCCAATATCCGACGACTCTCGTCTTCCTTGAACTCTTCGTTTTATTTTCGCTCGCTGAGTACGTCCTTTGGTTTTATTTTCAAGGATCCCTTTTTACTTTCAGCAGAGCTTTTTCTGCTTTCTCGGCTAATCTTGTGATTACGAGCATTCGTATGAGGCATATGTGTGTGTGTATAGGTATACTATAGTATACATTCGCGAGAAAAAGCTTGCCGCAAACGAGAAGAGCTCGCACAAGTTGGCCCTTGAGTTTGACGATTCGAACACCACATCGTTTGGACATTTTCTTTACAGTCTTTTTTCAATACGAATGGAAAATCAATCGAGTTTTGTTCTCCCGTTTTCCATGCATGTACTTGGCGAGAAGTGTACTAATTGTAAAAAGGTAATGGTATCGGTTTACACGATTGAAAGATATATAATAATTCTATCGTTACAAATATACCTACATCAAAATATCTGCTATCACCGGTCTATATTATAATAATTCCAATCAGCTCCCGCGCATCGGAAAACACTCGTCGGCTGTGGCAGTTCTGTTGAATCATTGCCAAGTCCCTTTTCACTTTTCACTACAGGCTGCGCTCAGTCGAATTCGACTATATAAATCTGAACATCGCGGACGTTTCCGGGAAGCGCAAATACCGCAATCCGCACTTGGAGCGTTACACATACACACGCGCGCATGTCCCTTTCAGATTTGACTTTTCTCGTGTTTATTCCGGGCATGTTTGGTAAACGGCCGACCCTTTGAGGCGTAGTTCGCAATCTATCTCTTTGGCTGATGCAGTTTACGTATCATAAGTATAGAAGCGCGTTAATTTCGGCCGACAGCTATATATACTGCGCTGGATCGAAAATATCGCATGTTGCCGGAAGCGCTGCCGCGGCCGGAATCGAGGTTATACTGAGATGCAGCAGCTCCGGATTGATCGAGAGAACCGCTGGTGTATTTCGGGAGAGGCGAAAAAAAAAATCACGATAAACCGTGAATATTTATATAACTCCTCGACTTGTCTTTATATTTTCTGGTTATTCGATAAAATTGTAAAAAGTAGAGTCGCTGCAGTTGACCACCAGCTGCTCACAAAAGAAATTGCGCAAACGCATTGACCGGCGCCGTCACATCGTGCATCGCATAATAATCCTGTCGACGCCGCCTCCATACTAACATAAACTATAATAAGTATAAGTAGAGTATAAACCCGCGCACACGTGCTCATATCCGCTATACTCACACTCACACGTAGAGTCACTCACTCCCCTTCAAAAATAGCTCTCCCTCTCTCTATCTCGTTCTATCTGCCGGCTCGTTGCGTCACATCAGTCTCGCCGTTCGCTCGACGTGGACGACGCCTTCGTCGTCGCGTGCATCAGTTCCTCGTCGAGCATAAGCCTAGTGAGGCGTTCGACTCTGCGGCTCAGTAGTTATATACATATTTATACGTCGGTGCAGCGCGACGACGTAGCAACAAGTGTTTCCGCGGCTTCGTCGTTCGTTGAGTTTCAAGTAATAGCCAAGGGATCGCGGGACGAATCGTTTCTCGAATTTTGCCTACGATAAAGTGAAGAGAACAATGCTTGCTTCGGCTGTGCAGACCTTGAAGTGAATTTGAAGGAACTAGAGGAAACAATGTGTAATATGGAGGGGACCGTGCGATGTAACGTATGATTATTTTTCTAAAAAAACAAATAAGAATAGAAATAATAATTTTCTAAACTTTCAATTGTCGATTCGGAGACAGAGTTTGTCAGGAAATAATTGCTGTCCGCGATTTTTCGAATTACGTCATATGCATCGTAAAATTCATCCGCACGGATATAAGCGGACATTGACAGTTATTAGTATTATAAAAGCTCCGTGCGTGTCCTCGCAATACTGTACACGTGACCGAATATGTACCGCAATATCGCGAAAATAATAACTCAAATTTCCTATTTACATAATATTATACAAAACATAGGTACACATTGTGACAAAAACTTGAAACCGCGAGTATATTTCCTTCGAAAAAAAACCCACAGCTCACAGTACTTTGATCTTGCTCCGCAATCTATACAGTCAGCATCGCCAAAGAAGAGAAGAAAAGCTGGCGAAATGTCGACGCGACTCTATTGGTATATATAGCAAAGCAGAAGCATCGCCGACAGTGCCAAAGAGACTGTCGTCGCGGGAAGGTCGTTTCGCGCGAGCGGTCCAAACGTCCAAACGTCTTCTTACATAACGAATATCGGAATATTCGTATTGAATCATAAAGTTATACTGAAGGATATGTGTGCCCAGGAGGACTACGCGCTAAAGATAATTACAGGTTTTACTTCGTAACTCGAGCGGATTTACTGCAGATATGCTGCGTGTAGTGGAAAAACGCAGACTGTCTCGTTCGGTGATGATACAACTAAAAATAGAAATGTGTCTAGTGCTCTTGCTGTTATTCTGTATACATAGGTATATCTTTGAGCTGCAGTTCATCATAGAGCTGTCTGCAGTGAGACTCGCGGAAATTTTTCGGCGCCAATTGAGTGCGGAAATTTTAAGAGGCGATCTCTCTTATTTCGCGCTTTCAAGCGCGGCTGTCGACCTGTGTCTGTGTGTGTGTGTGTGTGCGTGTGTTTATTTATTTCGTTTGCCGTTATATTCAGTTTATCGGTAACAATTCCAATATGCCATTAAATTGAGTACCTCACGTACATTAGATTTCCCGAAATGCAGTCACGATGCAATTTATATGCAATGCGCGCTATAAAGTGTACCAAAATTTTAACGCTTGACGTCGGTTTATACAAAAAGAGAGCTCGTAAATAATTAATACGTGCAGTGTCCTATATATGTCACATAATAATATACAACATAATATTTATAGGAAAGCTTTGCTTTTCAAAACAATAACCGCGGCATTATATTATTTCAGTATCTTCAAAAATAGCACTCCGTCGCGTATTAATAGCCGGCCTATTGTCCGAGAGCGATCGAACTCTATATCTTCTGCGTCTACTTTTCGCGTCAGCTTGTGATTCATCACATGCTCGACTCAGTCGTTGAGAAGTCGAAGCGGCTTGCAATCGGCAGCCGCAAATCTTACGACGATGCAGTATACGCACACACTAAGCTTATACCTAATTAAGCTACATCTATATAAAGCGCGGCTCTATTTTTATGAAAAACACGTGTCTCGGTCCACGACCGCGCGCGCCGAGTGCGTCGATTCACATGTGTCACGTGAATGGAGGGGAAAAAGGATGAACACGTGCAGCTCAGCTGTGTTGTCGTTGTGCAGAGAATAATAGATATTTGCGCAAGAACATTTCAGCTTAATTTACGAGAAATATAAGAGAATTTTGCAATATTATATGAAGTTTGGAAGAAGTAGTTGGAACCGGGTTTCGCGAGTCGCAGCTTAAAGTCTGCGCTACTATAATCAAATTTTTATACTCAATATATATAATTAAAATATGCTAAACGCATCCCTTCGATCTGTTTCCAGAGATGAGACACCTAGTGAGGAAGCAGAGCACGATAGACGTCCACTCGGTTAAAGTCAGCCTGAAGGACATCGTTTGTTATTTATCGCTCCTGGAGGCTGGCAGACCCGAAGATAAATTGGAGTGTAAGTTCGTCGAACCTTTGCGCATATACGCTCATGCGCGCGCCGTTGCGAGGGGATTATTTTTAGTACCGCCGCACTATATACCGCTACACCACTACGGCACGTCATCGCCAAGCGTATATAACACCTTATAATATCTAATAAGAGAGGGCGGCGAGCCAAACGTACTAGCGGTAAGATGCGGCTCTGCGGGAGGGTTGCAAGAAACTGAAGAGTGTGCTTGTGAATTTTTTTAAAGAAATTTCAATGAATTCACTTGTTGACTGTATGGAAAACGATAGAGTACTCTAGATCAACGTGTCATGCGTCTGTCCATTGTTACTGGCTACGTGTAATCTTTGTGCGTCTGATTCCTTTCAGTTATGTTCCGGCTTTACGACACCGACGGTAATGGAGTCCTTGACACGAACGTAAGTTGAGAAAAGTACATAGGATCGAGTATACTGCACTTGTGACATACATATACATGCGTTTTTCTCATTACCCCGCAGGAGATGGATTGCATCGTCAACCAGATGATGAACGTCGCCGAGTACCTTGGATGGGACGTCTCGGAGCTTAAGCCGGTGAGTGAAATAAAAGATGATTTGAATGTAGCGGTCCGTGGCTAAAACTTTATTATAAGTACGTGATAAATATGTGTATAGATTCTGCAAGACATGATGATCGAGATCGACTACGACGCGGACGGTACGGTCTCGTTGGAGGAGTGGAAGCGTGGAGGTCTTACGACGATCCCGCTATTGGTGCTACTGGGGCTGGATTCCAACGTCAAGGAAGACGGCAACCACCTCTGGAGGCTCAAGCACTTCAGCAAGCCTGCCTACTGCAATCTCTGCCTCAACATGCTCGTGGGACTGGGCAAAAAAGGTCTTTGCTGCGTTTGTAAGTATTTGAAAAATCAACGCACAAAGCCTACTGTCTACAGTCGTTGTTCGGTTAATAATTATCGCTTAACTACGTAACGCATCAGTCTGCAAGTACACGGTGCACGAGAGGTGCGTTCAACGGGCGCCTGCTTCCTGTATCGCCACCTACGTCAAGAGCAAAAAGACCTCGCAAACAATGGCCCACCACTGGGTGGAGGGCAACTGCCACGGCAAGTGTTCCAAGTGCAGAAAAACGATAAAGAGCTACAATGGCATTACCGGTCTTCATTGCAGATGGTGTCAATTGACGGTATTTATGCGATTCGGATCTAATTTATAAATCCAGGCTGCATCCTATAATCATGTATATATTTTTTGAAAATAATTTTCCAGCTGCACAACAAGTGCGTCTCGCAAGTGCGAGCCGAGTGCACTATGGGCGAGCACGCGGTTCACATATTGCCGCCCACGGCTATCTGTCCTGTGGTACTAGACCGGCAAAGATCGCTTTCACGCGACAGCAAACGGGGCAGCAAGCACGGCCAGGACTCCTCGTCCGTCAGTTCCGTAAGCATTACCTGCGTTCTCGATATAATTCTTATTGTTATTATTATAATATTGTCATATCGTGTACACTTGAAGGGAGGCTACCTGTCGACCGGCCCATCGGCGCAGCAGCCAGCGATGTCCTTCCAGATAACGCCGTTGGCAAACACGACGCCCCTCCTCGTCTTCATCAATCCCAAGTCCGGTGGCAGACAGGGCGAGCGCATGCTCCGCAAGTTCCAGTACATACTGAATCCACGGCAGGTTCATAATTTGGCGATCGGCGGACCCATGCAGGGACTCCAGATGTTCAAGGACGTCGAGAACTTCAAGGTCATCTGCTGCGGGGGCGACGGCACTGTCGGCTGGGTGCTGGAGACCATGGGTATATAAGTAGCTTCAATCACATCGGTGTATACCTGATGGATATTGAGTATCTAATAACCGATCCGATGACGCGTTATACGCGTTGATACAGATCGAGTGCAGTTCGAGCATCAGCCTGCGGTGGCTGTCATACCCCTTGGAACAGGCAACGACTTGGCCAGATGTTTGCGCTGGGGCGGCGGTTACGAAGGAGAGGCCATACACAAAGTTCTCAAGGTAATTTATTTGTACAATGTAATTTAATTAAATTTAACCTCAATTCTATCGAATTAACGAATCCGTCAGAAAATCGAGAAAGCAACGCCGGTGATGATGGACCGATGGCAAATCGAAGTGACCGACCAGTCGGAGGAGGAGAAGAAGCCCAACCAGGACAGCATCCCGTACAACATAATCAACAACTACTTCTCGGTTGGCGTGGACGCGGCGATCTGCGTCAAGTTTCACCTCGAGCGCGAAAAGAATCCCGAAAAGTTTAACAGTCGCATGAAGAACAAGCTCTGGTACTTCGAGTACGCCACGACCGAGCAATTTGCCGCGAGCTGCAAAAATCTTCACGAAGACCTCGAAATTATCGTGAGCTTCGCTTCTGGCATAAATAATAAATAATTCAGAATAAGACTAGTAATTTTATCACGTCATTTATTTTTTGCACAGTGTGATGGCGTTCCCCTGGACTTGGCGCACGGTCCGTCGCTACAGGGCGTTGCCTTGCTCAACATTCCCTTCACCCACGGAGGCTCGAATCTCTGGGGCGAACATCACGCGCGACACAGGCTTGGCAAACGAAAAAAACGCCCCGACAAGGAACTCAGCACCAGTAGCTTCAACTCCGTCGATCTCACGGCAGCGATACAAGGTATAGTTTTATATTCATCTATAAAACTAACTTGACGTATGACCTCTACCCATTATTCGCAGACATAGGAGATAACCTCATAGAGGTCATTGGTCTGGAAAATTGTTTACACATGGGTCAAGTAAAAACGGGACTACGCGCCTCGGGCAGACGATTGGCCCAGTGCAGCAGCGTCCAGATTACCACTGGGAAGCGCTTTCCCATGCAGATCGACGGTGAACCTTGGATGCAAGGGCCGTGCACGGTAGCGATCACCATTTTATATACAGAATCCTTATTCTAGTCTCTGTATTGTTCATTTTTATCGAATTTTAATACAAAATCGTCTGTCGTCGTTCACTGTCCACAGATTAACATCACTCACAAGAATCAAGTGCCGATGTTGATGGCTCCGCCGCCCGAGAAACGGAAAGGCTTCTTCCGATTCCTCAGGAGGTGAACTCCTAGTCGAAAGAGAAAAATCTACGTCTAATTGCAACGTCTATACCCACGTATTGCGGAAGGATCAAAATACTTCCTGCCTCCGTCTAGTCTTATAATATAGTTTTAACTGCGTCATACGACGATAATACATTCTTAATTATAATTTCGTGGAGCTTTCGGCAATGAAGCGCGACTCATCAAAACGCAAAACGGCGGTCTCACCGACAATTAGAATTATACAGAATAAGACATTTTTAGCGATTCCGTGAACAATTGTCCACCGTGAAGAGGAGAGAAATGAGCAGAAACTAAACTTTTCCGTTATACGAATAAAGTACGTAATACTTATACGTGTATGATAAACTTAAGCGCAATCTTCGACGGTCTTGCGGAACAATACGAATTCACGAACTAAAGAAAACAGATTTATCATCAAAATATTAAAATTCGTTGCGCTGAGCCGTCGGCACGTTTGTAGATATGTCTTCGTGTACAGTATTTTCAAAACTATGATTATATATATATATCATATTAACAATAATGTCGTCGCGCAAAGCCAACGTCGCCAGTTAAAGGCTTACGACGCTAACGACAAAATAGAACGCTTACTAACCATTTAACTATACATTATAAATATGAAGAAAAGATGTACTTATAGTAAAAAAGATTGAATAAGTTATACATGTTCGTATCGCGATATATAGATTATGAATGAAGCGTTCAAGTTTTACTCAAGCTCATCGTTTTTTAACTTGAACTTTGAATACTTTATATATGTTTAACTTATTTTAAAGGACACTTTTAAGTCTCAATTGTTACGTGTATTATAAGTTTATAAATTCAAAATGGTAAATCAATTATAAATGCAACCTGCTGCAAGCCTACATATTTGCATAATTCTTATTAACTTGTATATAAGATAATTTCAATATGATTTATGGTCATTAGTCATATATATCTAATATATAATGACTGTAATAATACGTTGAGAACATAGTAGCCATCGTTGATAGTCAGGTTTGTGTGGAAACTCGGGCATAATTTTTAAGAAAATAACGATGCGGATCTTAAACTCGAATGAAATTATGTAAATGTTTGATTATGTATATACATGATGTATGATTCTATAACTGATCCATTCTAATGTCGCTATTCATAAATAATGAATTAAACAATTATTCATCTATGAAAAATATGTACGTAATTATACATCATTTAAGCAGTTAAATATTTTCTTATAGACTCCGTGCAAACATTTTTGAATATAATAAAGAAATATAGATATATACGAAATAATCACAAAGTAACGAATGGTAAAGATGGCAGTAATCAAAGATATCCGTAATTGTAAAAGAAAGAAAAAATCAAGTAACGTAACTCAAATTAAAAAAAAATATTGAAAATTGTCCTGTTAGCTGGAAAAGATAGAGTTAGAATGAGTTTTATTTTATTTCGACGAAGATTATAATTATGCAGTTTTCTTGGCTTTTACAGTAACAACGCGACAAATCTAGTCTTTTGAAAGCCTCTCTGGATTAAAACAATAATAAATACATTGTTATAATATGAAGAGGCTTTTATCGTCATAAACTTTCAGGTTTAAATATTTTTATTTACGTCCAAGTCTTTTAAAAGTATTATGCACCTTATTATATTAATTTTAAGATTTTACGTACAAATACATCTGCGATGTTAAGCTTACATTGTTTTGTACTTATAATTATTGGAACAATATACTCTTAACATGTCAGTAATATAGATAATTTTTCTTTCACTTTTAAGTTTTGACTTTAACGATTTTGTACTTTGATCTGATGTATTTTAAAACATAACTGCGGCGCTTCTGTTATTTAATATATGTCGCTCAAATGCATTTTATTTATTTGTACACAATATTAGTAATATATTACATAAGTTTAAAACATTGTTTCTGTTTTCTCTTTTACTTTCTAGTGAATAAGATTAAGGTTTGTGTTTTCCTCTAAATATCTGGTTAACTTTGTTTGCATGTGCAATGGGTGCTCTGAAACAACATCTTCTATATACTAATATTTCAAAGAAAGCTTTATGGCTTTAAACGTAAAATGAACACCAGTATGGACCACAATAAGATGACAAATTTTCCGTCCGTCTGATAGTAGAAAAAAACTACGTAATTAGCTTGTAATCAAATTATTTCTTCCTAGAATTGAATAATTATTAAAAAGACAAATAAGTAAGTAATATAAAATATATCAATAACATAAAATTTAGATTTGTTTCCGAGCACTCTCTCTAGCTTTTGATGAAAGATGATTATAAGTTTTTTATTCGTATATACGAAAATGATTATAATTGATAATGCTTCTATATCACGAAGTATAAAACGTTTAAAAAAATATTCAAGAATTCTAATGACGTACAATACAGCTCAAAATTATTGTATCCGGTCGGGACCATTTCATAAGTATAGCTAATAAAATAAAGATACCACTGTCCTCTATCTGTCTCTCTCCAACATACTGACTCAAAAACAAAGCACGTTCTTTTACTTCAAATTTTATCACGCGCGTATGATTAAAGAAAAAATATATAATATATACTCTCAACTAAAAAGGCATTTTTTTCTTAAAACATAAATCTTTAAAGAATTAAGACATTAAACTTATAGTACTTTACAATTTTTTCGAAGAAAAAACTTATCTGAGAACCGGGGATAATTAAAATACTTGCGCTTAAATTCAAGGATATATCTTTAAGAGGAATATTAGAACTTTATGGACAAAGTTATATAATTCTGTGGCTGATAGGCACATCGACATAAGTTCATTTTTGTGAAAGTCAGGATAACTGTGGATTTCGTATGTTTAAAAAGGTTCTTTTCGTGTAAAAAATGACAAGAATTGCCAAACGTTGCCCTAAAGCTAGGATACACCCAACAGATAAGTCCACAAGTTCGGTTCTCAGATTTTTTGCCCGATATAACAACATAAGTCCATTTTAAAGACACCGAACATATGTACTATCGTTTTACCGTTAAGCCACAGAATTAAGCAATTGCATAAATAATATATAAGTATAGATTTATAGCTATATTATCAGGTTGAGCGTTAAACAAGTTTTTATTTTGAAGCTTTTATGATTTTTAAAATGAAATTTTCTACGTTATTTTAAAATTTGTTTAAATTATAAACATAAAAAAGTATAAACTCTTCGTTTTCATGGCCACATATGGGTCATGTTGTACTCAACCTGTTATTAAGCGTCGAAAATAGTAAGTAAACAAATTTGACTTTTCTTAGTCCAAACAAAATAAACATTGAAAGGAGTCACGCTACGCCTTCAAGTTGCCTCGCGAACCTTTGAGTGATAGATTTATTATTAAATTTTTTATTGACATTTCTTTTTTTGTTATCAATCGACGCAGTGACTCGATGTGCTTTTCTATACTATGGTCCTAGAGGCAAAAAAATCGCAATTATATCCGAAAATTTAATAAGTATTTTTATGAAACTCGTGATTTTAGAAAATTGTTGCATTATAGATGAAAATGCAGGATTGCAAGGAATCTGTAATTTTAATTAAAATAATGTTAATAACATATATTGTAATAAACATCGGCTTGATTTCATTACATCATATGCCAATTTTTAAATAAGAAATTATGACATTTTAAAATGTTAGCTCATAACTATGATATTTTTTACAATAAAATATTCTTTAACTAAATAATTCCGTACTTGCATAGAAAAATTATAAATGTAATACTGCCATTGTTTATTTTGAATCTGCATTTATTTGATTGAGCACTACTGCCATTTTTTAAAGTTTAGACATGTACACACTGATACAATGAGAAAACCCTGTTTATAGTGTAAATCAATTAAGAAGAATAAAATGTAAATTTACTGTAGACATATATACATAATAAAAAAAATAACAAATAAATAAATGGATGTAGCGATAGATCTAATAATATAATTATTATATACATACATACATACATATACTATATTATTATACAATTCACTGTATTCTTTTTTTGATGGCTACAAAGGTATGTGCAACATACGTTTGTTTCTGATTAGCAATTCAAATTGAATGTCAGAAAATGTAAATTAATTTTATCGAATTCCAATAAAAAACTTTCAAAATTCTAATTCTTCGATTTATTTGCGACGCATATGAAATATCCTGGTTTGTCTGCAGCAAGTGTATTACTGTGCAGTTTTTAGTATGAGTCATCATTATCATCATTTAATTTATTCGCTTTGATTATAATTATTATTATAATAAATACGCTATTATTATATTGCACATTTTGGAGCAATTGCCAATCTGGACAAATTTCATAGCATAATGTACGGTTCTAATGGTAAAATATTAAAATTGTTTCACCAAGAAAGTACTACATAATTTTATCAAAATGAGTATCTGCTCTGCAAATTCCATTTAAATTCTCTGCAATAATAAACCACCACAGTAACACCCAATCAGAATGCTCTGATTCGGTTTCCACGAGCGTCTCGCGGGGTCTATTCCCGTCACATCTCCGTCAGGCGCCGTCCGTGGTCCGCCATACCAAGCTCGCGATCGCGTCATTTTTCGGTGACACTTCGCGAGTCGCGACTTCGCTGCGAACCTAACCTCCCCCCCCCTTGGCGCGGCTCGTATATATCACACATATTAAGTATAGGTATAGTCAGACTTTTATCCCCCTTTTGGGTCTTTTTTGCAAGCATTTTCATTTGCAAACTTATTATTCTCCTCTGCGAGCAACTGGACATCCATTGTTCCGAAAAATAGTATTATCAGTGATATCAGTGTGCCAGGGTATACTCTCACAGAGATACGACGTCGATAATGCAACGATAGGAAGAAACGTAGAGAGAAGCGAGACAGTAAAATTGCAAGCACGGCCAGGGCAGGAGGCAATAGAAATAGGGGGGGACAAGTACAACGGACGATCCTCCGACGACGACGAGGACACTCTCGCTCTCGGTCTCGGCGCAAAGTGCGGCCGAAACAGACGATATATGCGCGAGGTAAACGTTCTATATTTTTTAAACTGTGTGAATATTGATATCGGAGGCGCGATGGGCCCAGTCCCGGCCGAGTGGACATAGGTATCCTGTGGTGCGGGACCGGTCGCACTCTAGTCGGTCGCGGAGAGAGGTTATGTCGTACCTCCGTTCGTACCTCCGTTTCTACCTCCGTTCGTTAACGTTTCAAATTATCGGGGAGCTCTTGGGAGTTGAGTTGCCAACAATAAAGAGGATTTACAATAGCGTTCTTTCAGGTTCTGAGGCAAGCACCGACAACATGATCAAGAGCGGCGAAGATAATATCCGGCAGCAGTATGTCCAGACAGTGTAAGTATCTCCCCGCACTTAGCTACCTATACATTTATACGCTTTTCGAAGAATTTTTTCCTTGCTTTGTTTTCCAACTTTTTCACCTTCGAGACTGCTCTCTCTCTCTCTCTTTCTCGGTCCGCCCTTTGTTTACCTGTAGGTTCTATACCTATGTGTAGATATACTTATAATGGACATCACTTTGCTTTCTTTCATTACACAACTGTAGTCGGATATCGCGCGCTTCTTTGTTCTTACTTTAGGGTATTTTTTTTTAATTTTCTACTCTTACTCCAAAAAGTTTTTTCCCTTTCCCTGTCTGATAATCCAAGTCAAACACAATTAACAAGGCATCTTTGCTAATTTAGGGAGTTTACTGGCCGAGAGGATCAACAAACGGTTGAAATTGTGAGCACCAAAGTCAATGTAATACCATCACCTGGTGGTCACAACCACGGGAGTTCCAAAGTGAAATTAAAAAATATTGTCGACTTCACTTGGGAACATAGATACTATGTTGGTCAATTGCTGGCAGTTCATATGTCTGGAAAATATCTTGCCTATGGTATAAAAGGTAACTATTTGCAGCAAAAAGTCTTTTGTCAAAGAATATAAGTGAGTTTTGCTTTTCAATAAATTTGAGCTTCATTCTTTTAGCTGGAAATGGCAATGGAGTAGTGCGGGTTGTAAATAAGGAACTAGAACAAAGAACACTCATCAGGGGCATGCGAGGTCTAATCCAAGATCTAGCTTTTGCACATGTTTCAAATCCTATTTTAGCATGTGTTGACTACACAGGAAGCTTATTTGTGTATTCTATCGAAACAACAAATACCGAGTTAATATGTAGTCAAGTTTTACAAGTTGATGCAGATGATCCTTCACCTATGAGTCACAGAGTTATATGGTGCCCGTATATTCCCGAAGAGGAAGCGACAGATGGAGATGAAGTTTCAAAATTACTAGTACTCACTCGAGGTTCAAAAGCGGAGTTATGGTCAATAGCAGCTGCATCACGAGTTTTTAATACCTCAATCAAGGTCGGAAAAATAATTAAAAGTTCTTTTTTAAAAGGACTTTTTAATAAAAGATTTTAATTTTCATTTATTTAATTTACGCAGGCTACAGATCCAGAGATAAAAGAAAACAGTGTGATGCTTGAAATCTATCAGCACACTGGAACTATCGTAGAGGCAACATTTAGCCCAGATGGTACAGCGCTTGCAACAGCCAGCTCAGATGGTGAAGTTAAATTTTTCCAGGTTTACTTACATGGGGCAACATGCGGACAGCAGCCACCTAGATGTTTACATCAGTGGAGACCTCATGATGGGAAACCTATTTCTTCTCTCTTTTTCTTGGATGATCACAAAAACTATCATCCAGAGTAAGTATTCACTTGAAATTAACAAGATATACCGTTTTATTGGTTAAAAATTATTAAAATATAATTCTAATATTTACTTGCGCTTTGTAGTGCGCAGTTCTGGAGGTTTGCTGTCACAGGATGCGATAATAATTCAGAACTCAAAGTCTGGTCTTGTGAACTATGGACTTGTTTGCAAACCATCAAATTTTCACCTATGCCCAATACGCAAAAGGCTCCAGTATTGAAGGCCAGGTTGGACCTTGCTGCCAGTTACCTCCTTCTCTCAGATATTTATAACAAAGTTCTGTACATACTGAGTATTTCAAAAGACAGTGAGGAGGCAGTGGCTTGTATAACCACGGTGTCCGAGTTCCTATTGCCATATCCCATTCTGAGCTTTGCAATAGTGGATGCAGGTCAAAGGCGATTAAAGCCGACCAGCGAATCGTTGGAAGATCTATGTCCATGCGATGATGAAAATGAAGATCAGCTTGTGATAAGGATGTACCTCGTTCAGCCGAAGTCTCTGCAAGAGTGTCATATTGCCTTCAGGCCTCCTATGCAAATGAGTGGTAACTGTCTGATGGATACATTAACACATGATTCATTAGATTATTCCGAAGATCTGCCTGATATTGGAGCAGTCAGTCATAACGGTATTGTTGGAGTGAATGATGACGACGAAGGTAATTTTATACCTCATCTGTTTGATGATAAATGTACGTTATACATGATAAAGTTATTTCAGGTGAAAATGGAGAAGAGGACGCAAACATTACCGAAGCTGTTGAACTGACAAATCACACGGCTCAATTGAACTTAATGACACCCGATGCCTTCAGCTCACCTGCTAAAAAAGAAAGTGCATTGGATTCGAAATCTTCTAGTCCACAACTTGGAAACATTGAATCGGCCAGTCCCTCTATTGCACAAACCGTACAATCACTTAATGCAGCAGATCAACCACTTGCCACTAGCAAACTTGAAGAACAAGCACCACCAAGTGGTGGAAGCAGCCCTTCAAGAGAAGTTCGTGAAATTTTGTCACTTGCTGAACCTGAAGAAAGTGAAACTGAAGCTAAGCCAGAACTGACTGCCACAAACAATGAAAACTGGTCGCAAATTCCTATGTGTAAGTCGTCTAATGTAAACTTTAAAATAAAACTATTAATATGTATGAAAAATATCAATTTTTTGTAATGCCATTGTATTGCAAAACAATAATGATATTTTAATGTATAAGTAATTTGTATATTTATTTTATAGGTTTGATAAAAGATGCGATT
Organism: Cecidostiba fungosa; assembly: GCA_900474305.1. NCBI lineage: Eukaryota > Metazoa > Arthropoda > Insecta > Hymenoptera > Pteromalidae > Cecidostiba > Cecidostiba fungosa. Next base: position 39,680 of record UCOJ01000563.1, read on the forward strand.
CATGCGATGCAAGAGCAAGGAAAGGAGGACGTGGCTGATGGCCAACTAAACATAAAAAAAGAACCATCGCCAGTGCTAGTAGTACCAGAAGACACACAAAGCAAGTGGAACTTGACCAACGATATATATGCAATGACGAACAAACTTGACTCCATTCTTGAGCTTGTTCAGGATCAGCAACAGGAAATCAGTGAACTGAGAGTTGAGGTGATAAATTATATCTACCTTCGTATTACTCTGGACGAACTTTATCCTAAATTTTTTGTAGTAATTATCCTCTCAAACTTGTTCCCCTATCAAAAGATAAAACTGTTTCTCTTTTGATACAGGTGACAAGACTTCGACAGGAAACTCCTTTGACAAACCGAGTGGAATCTGCACTGTCGAAAGCTACTCAGCAACAGAACGCAAACATCGAGCAGTCGTTATTTAGTCAAGTAACGCAACAGCGCGAATTCCTTAACAGTCTTGAAGTTGCCATCAAGGAGAACATCGAGAAAACTATACCAATGGTTATTCAGGATATCGTAGAGCCATTGAAAAGGCAGTTGAGGATAGACGCTTCACAAATCGATGGAATCGTGAAAGACAACATGATGAAGATGCTTGGCGGACCACAGATTCGAGAAGCAGTTTCAGCAGCAGCAGCGAATGCTGCAAGACCAGCGCTGGAACACGCTTTTCGGGACGCCTTTACGGGTATTCTGATGCCCGGAATGGAAAAAGCTTGTCAAAATATGTTTAAACAGGTTCAGGACGCTTTTCTCATTGGAACGCGAGAATGTAAGTTCTATCTTTTGAAAAAAATGTTGTTTCTTCCTGCTTTAATTTACAAAAATTTGTAACCTTTGCGTAGATCTTCAAAACGTTGACTCTATCATGGATAAACAAAATCAGCGGCAAAATAAACAACAAAGCGAAGCTTTGGCTAATGCAGTGCGTGAAGAGATGCAAAACGAATTTACTAGAGGTTTGTCCATGATACAGGAGAACACAATCCGAAGTGTACGCGACTCCGTAAGAGAGAACTTTACTCAACATATGTCGGACATTTCTGGTATACGGTAAGCAATTGAATCATTATTATGTCAAAAGTTAAATGTTTCTATAAATAGATAAAAAAAACGCAAAATTGCAGTTCAAGAGCAACAACTCCTGGTCTACCCGGTCCAACAGTGGCCGATGCACAAGCACGTGTCATGTCGTTACTTCAGCGAGGACAATTGAATGCGGCGTTCCAACAAGCACTGAGCGCCAGCGATCTTGGTCTAGTGGTGCTCGTTTGCGACAATACAGACCCTGCTAGGGTGTTCTCTGCGTCGATGGGCCCGGGCCAGGGCTCGAGGTGTGTACTGCAACAACCCGTTTTGCTGTCGCTCGTCCAGCAACTATCTGCGAATTTGGGCCACAGAACTGAGCTAAAGCACAGGTTTGTCTTGCCGCTTACAAAATTAAAAACTCTAGCTGCATTGAACAAAATCAATAAAAAAGAAATGTTGTTTTGTTGATAGATGGTTGGAAGAAGCTGTCATCAGTTTAGACCCAAGCGATCCAGTAACGCGAGAACATATGTTAACGGTATTGCTGACATTACAAAATCAAGTGGCTGCTTTTATAACTGCAAACCCGAATCACCGATCAGTAAGACGATTGAAAATGGTTGCAATGGCTGCCCAGGCTCTTTTGAAACCTTCATAAGCTTTCTTAATGTTATAAACACTAATAATATAGAGATTTTTCATTTTGCGATAACTTTTTAAAGTATAAAATAGTTTCTGCGTATTCGTCGCATATAAGACTGGAGATAAGTTTTATTTAACGTACATTGTCATCAATGAATGAATCGTGTTGAATTTACTATTATATCAGAAAAATTATTTAAAAATATTTAAAGTTGGTTTAAGTAACATTTTAGTTAGAAGTAAACTCTTTCATACTGAACTTTTTATATAGAAATTTGATGGAAAATGTACATTAAAAAGTCTCCCCTCTATAAAAATTTTTTATTATTTTACAAAATGTTTCGTTTTAAACAGATTTAGTATTTTTTATTATATAGTTTGTGAGCTTTTTTTACTGTTTAGTTTCGTTTCTTCTGTTTGCTAGATAAAGTTTTGTCTAAGAAGGTGATAATAAAAATTAGATTAATAACACTTTCGATTTATATAACGCGAAAAGTCAAAGTTAAATAAACACTTTATTCTTATTAATTGAACAAATGTATTATAATAAAAAAGTAAAATTTTTTCCATATATTCATGTGTAATTTTATAAAAGTATTAATAATCTATTATATTATATTATACAGGTATGTACACTCTGTAATCGAGTTTTTTCAGTTACAAAATTTATACGTTAGCTCTAAGCACTTCCTTTACATGAGCTGGCAACTTTATTCTCTTTCTTTTTCGTACTTTACCAGTTTCATTAACCTTTTTCCCACTTTTGTTGGAATTAGCATCATCTTTCTTTTTTCTCTTTTTACAACTCAAAGGATTGGGACCTCCTTTGCTGTGTTTTTTCTTTGGTTTTAATGGAACCTCTGTTTCCAAACCAGATTGTTTCATCAAAGTCTTAATCGTTTCTTCCTGTACACCTGTCATTATTGTATTATTGCGGAGTTTTTCAGCAAATTCACGACTTATTTGTGAGGGAGGTTCCAATGTAGGCGCTTTTCCATGCAGATACATTATGGGTGCTCCTGGAACTTTTCTCAACTGATCTTGAAGAAGCCTATCCTGCGTTGCAACCAAATACCTATAATAATAGTATTTTACATTATAATTATATAGGTATAATTAGATATAATTCATGTTCTGTACACAAAGTTACAAATAAGTAGAATTTACCTAGATGGATTATTTGATCCAACCATTGAACGTAAGCATCTAGATCCTGACACAGGTTGTTTTTCATGACCACATTTGTGTACAGCAAACTTTTTAACAATAAGCATTGCTCCGTACAATTTGGGTCCCAATTTTTCAGTTTCCAAAATAACGCATTGCGTTGTTAACAATTTTACTTCAGCTTGAAAGTACTTAGGTAATTGCTCGTTGATGTTAAATTTATTCTAGAAATGTATTCAAATATTTATTTCATATAAGTAAATTCAGTAATAACTTATAGGTTAGTAACAAACCTCAAGAGCGGCAAACGAAAAAGTTCCATCTATCAAAATTTGATAAGGTTGGCGAAATTTGTAATTGTTGATAAAAAAACCAAGATTCTTCTGAACCTTTTTATGACGTTGGATCTTCATTGTAAATTACTTTAAATAATGAACTTTAGACTCGCATTATCATAAAAGTTCATACACGCGTTGGCACTTGGCGATGCTCTGCTAGTCTGCTCTGCTTTGTGTTGATTTTATTATCGTCTGCAATGGCCAACAGATGTCGCCAAAATGATTTTCAAACAGGCAAAAGTATACATACAAATGTACAGTACAAATTGAAAAAAAAGATATTTCAAATTTCTTCAATTCATGTATTAATAAATTGATTTTTTGTACATAAGTATGTGTGACTTTTAATTGTCAAAATTTTTGTCAAGCTACTTTTATTTATTTAAAATATATGAAATTCCAAGGTTCGGAAAAGGCTAATTTAGGATGATTTGGAAAATTGTAAAATTGTATTTTAATTCACAAACATCATTTTATTTAATTCTCTTTTTATATATATACAGTCACTTTTTAATTAACCTGACTTATTTTATACATACATAGGACTTAGGTAATCATCGTTTTATTCAGTGTTGGCACCCTATAACAGGTTGAACGCACAAAAAGACTTGAATCTATAGGACCCTTTTATGCGTGCTCTTTGAAGTTATATATTTCAAAATTGCGTTTGCGTTTTACATAATATGATCACCGATGTCGACAATGCTAGACTTTTGAAAACTTATTATATAAACTGATTTTACCTAATAATTACTTTGTCCAGCAAATTACAATTTGAGATATATTATGATACACAAAATATGTTGGTTGACAAATGAAAATATTAAGAGAATTTTTAGAATCAGTTGCAGTATCTATGTTTATATCAAGCAAATATGCTATATATTTGTTGGTGATACTAAAAAATTCTACTAATTTACAAGCCGCAAGCCGTACATCGCCTATACATAGGTACACAATATGACATCGTTGAGCTAGATGTATATACTTATATACATATATCATTTTCGAGGTACGCATTTACACATATACAGGATAGGAAAGGAAACTCGTATGTTGGCTCCTACGATTCCAAATGACTAAGTGAAACTGAAAAACTGCACCCTGCAACCGTGTAAGATTGATTCGGGCATTGAATTGTTGTTCTTCATGATATTTTTTCAAATTTATACATTGAAAATATAATACTAGAAAGAAGCGTTGAAGTCGGTTTTACTACAAAGTCGCTTTCAGGCATAGTGTGTTTGAAATGATTGATCAACTCTACGTAATATGATTCTATTTTGATTTTTCTTCTGCTCAAGTCCCCGATTTTTCTTAGATTTTTCGTATTCAATCGCTTTGCTATAGAAAAATACTTGTAAGTACAGTAAGAGAACAGTCTCACACTGCAGGTGATTCACATTGTAATAGAATACTTACAAGGAGATTTCCATGGCAGTACAGAAAGATATTATTTGTTATTACAATCAATTAATTATTAAAAAAATGGCCAAAAATTGCGTTGGAAAATGTTTTCAGTGGTTCGTCAATGCTTATTTACAAAGTCGTTCATTAAAAATTTGTGTTTTTTTAGTATTAAGTACGCGGAGCGACAGAACGAATCAATCAACGCACGAGGCGAGTTTTACAAGTTTCGACGAGGAATACCGAAGTATGTATATATTTATATCACACGAAGATATGCTCATCGACATCGAGCGACACGTGGTCGCTCGACTGTGATATCGAATTATAATTTATAAAGTTCATGGAACGCCTGAACTTTTCTTCCAAACTCATTTGCAGCTTTGTTGGTGTACAGTTTTACAAAAGTCGAAGACCCTGCGGCCTTCTAAATGCCTTATGTTTTCTTTCTTTTTGTTTGTTAGACGAAAAAAAGCTCATCATAATTTGTTTTTCTATTATATATTACAAAATCTACGTGATCAGCCGAATGCGAAGAAGTTTCGATGCTAATACATGTAGCTTTCTGTTGGCCAAAAGTAAGTGATTTTCGTCGGTTTTGCTAGATATCCAAAACTGCCACTAAATGCATCTTCAGCTGCCGATTTGTTCCACAACGAAGATTAACGGTTGTAAACGAGTAGTAAAAATCAAAGAAAAATTTTGTTCACAATTTTAATTGACTATACCTCAAGATCAAGCGCTTCGAGAGAAGGAAAGAGATAGAGTTAAAAATATTTATTTGAACATTTTCGAAGTTAGCTAATACTATTTACAAGAAATTAAATCTTAAATTATCTTAATGTTTTCACGGCCATTCAAATAAATATCCACGCAAAAAGAAAGAAAAAAAGTCAAAATGTTCATCGCCAATAAATTAGAAAGAACAAGAAGAATAAGGATATTAAGCACGTGAATCTTCGTTGTCACTAGCGCATTCTCGAGATAAAGCTAAAGACTTTTTTTAAAAGCTAGAAAAAGATTCGCATTGGTTTTGGAAGTCTCAAAAGGATCATCACGTGAGTTTCAAGCGCATTCAGAACCAGGGCGACTACTCTTCTTCGCTCGCTCTTTTTTTTTCTTCTCATCCATCACACGCATACACGCACATAAGTATACATAGGTATTATACACAAACATATCATTCTCACGGCAAAAGAATAAAAGTCGCGTGAAACGAAGGCAATTCGCATCTCAGAAATTATCTCAGATCCTCCAGGCCGACGTGGTCGCGTCCTCAGTCTTGGCTCATGCGGTTATTACTACTCGAATTGACGTTACTGAGCTCGGGCACGAGCTGGTCGTTGCCGGCTGGATTATTATTATTCCTGGCGCTGGCGTGGCAGCTGGCGATGCTCATTCCGGAGCTGGTCTGCCTGAGGGGCTTGGTGAGCCAGGGGTGCCTGAGCACGTCTTCGGCGACGGGTCGCTCGGAGGGTTCCCGCCTGAGCAGAGCCTTGACGAGGCAACGGGCTCGGGGAGTGAGACCATCCGGGACGGCAAACTGGCCGCGCGAGATCTTGGCGAAGAGCGAGGCGTGCTCCGCGTCGTTGAACGGATAGCGGCCCACCAGCATTGTGTAGAGCAGGACACCCAGGGACCAGATGTCAGCGGCTTTGCCGGAGTACGCGCGTCCGGAACGAAGGACCTCGGGGGCCACGTAGGCTGGACAACCTCGTCGGTCCGAGAGCTTGTCGTCGTCCTCGTCGACCAGCACGGCGTCTTCCAGGCTCTCCAGTCGCAGTTTCGTTCTGAAACAAGGTAAATTTACATCATCAGTATTTTTCAATATACCTGTATATACGTGAATTTCAGATAAGTATATTTCTGCGGTTATAGTGTGCTGCATGCATCAGTGCAGTGACTCGAAAACGCCTCGAAAAAAAAGCAAGTGGCACAAGGGCGCGGGTGCAGGAAAAAGTGGAACAAAGGCCGATCCTCGATGACCTACACCGCGAGCGAGAGTTCCATTCGCGCGCAAAAAGAAAGACACATTTATTGAGCAACTCTCCCCTCTCCGTCTGTGCGTGACCAAGTGCACGAAAATAGTATACATTTTTATACTCTACTATACGGAAATGTAGTTTTAGTCTCGTGCGTGAACGTTTGCGCATGGGAAAAGGGAAAATGACATTCTCGCACATGTACAGAACAGCATTTTTTGAAAATTTACGATCGATTGTTTATCAATTTTCCACGCGAATAGATCGACATTTTCCGCTTGAGAATCTCATCTCGGCGCGGAGACGTGGGCGGTGTGAGAAGGATCCTATCCGCGCGCTCGCGTGCTCGCGGTAATAAATCGAAGGAATTATGAAACGTTGTTTGTTTGAACAATGGGAACCCGCGCCGTAATCGATATTTAATTGAGACACGCGGCTCTCCTCCCCGTCGTTTTATAAATCTTGCGTTATGTATATTTATATTTCTGCGTTTTCGCATATATAATTGAAGGGGAGAAGGAACTAAGTAAGAGAAAAAGCCGCAGCTTGTTGTGTATATCAGACTTTTGGCTCTGGTTTATCGACAGACTGCAGTTCACTATATATATAATATACACTCGACGGCGCGAGACGTAGTTTCGTCATCAGACTCCGGCGGAATCAGTTCGGCTGTTTCATCAGCTGCAGTATATACACGTCATATATACAGCTATGTATACGTAAAATACATGTAACGCACACTACACTGCAACACCGGGACTGCGTCGGGAGTAGAGAAAGGAGCGAGTTATAATACAGAGGAAAGCTGAAAGACTCCGATGGCGGACGCAGATGTGTCAATGGCCTCGGTGTGGAAAGACCTCTGCTGCTTTCTTCGCACACTTTCACCCGCAAGTGCCAGTCGAGTTCCTTGAACCCGCGGTTTATAATACCGCCCGGTGCTGCGATGCCGTTGCAGGATGATACTATATAGGAGCGCTCGCGCGCGCGCGCCTATATACGTTTCGAAACGTCGATCGAGAGGGAGCGAAAGGACTTTCTTTTAAATACTTTTAGCTTCGGCCGCGGCTGATGACACCGACAGTGCGCGCGCGACGTGAATTCCGGCTCGCGAGATATAAGTGGATCGGACTCGATCAAGGTTCGTTGTAAAGCATCATCAGCCATTCAAAAAAATTCCACTACTCGGCGTGCGTAAGTATTAGTGCGTGCGTGTGTGTGTGTGTGTGTGTGAAGACTGCCGAGAGCGACTCGGTCTTTCGTAACGCCTCTCTCTCTCTATATAGCTCTCTCACGAGTATATATAAGAGAGAAGATCATTGTACAAGGTAATCTCGTCGAGGGCATCGAACCTCTCGAGGTGTTCCGGGACGATTTCGCAAGCGCGACCGCCCCGGATTAGGCTCAGCTATTTACTCTCTCGAAAAAAAAGACAGCTGTATATATACTGGAACGGGATTCCTCATGTATAGGATTTTCCGCGAGGCGCGACCTTTATTGAAATATTAATATTCTTCAATAACTGGCTCTTGAGCAATTAGCCGCGAGAGTATAGAGAAGGAGGAAACGCGATAAGTAGGCAGGTATCCGGCAATTTTCTCAGTTGCTACAAACTGTTTACTTCCTGGAGTCTGGGTCACACACACACACACATATTTCTCTTCCTTTGCGCATTGCGCGCGCGCCGCCTCGTCGTTCGTGAGGCTCTTTTTAATTATAGCTACGATTAAACGGCTCATCCGGTTTTCCTCGTCCGTGTCTATATACATAAGTACACGAGTATGTGAGTGCGATATATATAGGTATGTATAAAAGAGTAAGAGAGTTGCAATTAAATTGATATCCCTCCCTCAGGCGCATTTTCAAACAACGCGAGACTTCTTGCGCGACAACCACGCAATATTTATATATACCTATAGAGAGCGTTTCGGCGGAGTAAACATAAGCGAGCATGTGGTGGCGAAAGGCGTCGCGAGAAAGAATGCCGGCCATACGTTTCCTAATTATACGAGAGGGAGAGAGAGAGAGAGAGATTGTGCAGAGTGGCGGGTGCTGCTAGCGTTTCAAAAGCGCCCGAGTCGATGAACCAATATGCTTTTCTGCGCCCGAGCGCGAAAGGTGTACTCACGTATACAGGTATATACCGTGTATCTCTCTGTGTGTGTGGGTTATACAGCTTGCAACATCCCTCGCCCGGCGTTCCCTCTTTCTCTTCTTTCTTTTCTTACGATACCTGTATAAACTACACGTTTTTCGAAGCGGACGCACGCATACCTCGGAGATGAGATTACATTTTTTTTTTTTTCGAATAATCGTGAGTTCGTTATCGAGAATTGAAAACCACGCCCAGAGCAGTGTTGATACGAAAACGTCCTAGTAATAATAACGAAACAATCGCTAGTATCGGTTATATATGGAACAACGTATCACACACAATTGAAAGCCGCTAACAAGCGGCGCATGCAAGAAAAAAAAAAGTCTCTCAATATATCCCAGCCTCTAATAATTTCTGCATCGGTGTTTGCAAAAGTGATGCGATTATCCGCGCTGTGTACAGCAACAACCCTTTCTCTCCGTCTTTTCACACGTATAAAGCTACACACGGGTAATATACCCAACACAAACTTCACACATGTATGTACAGGTATATTATAGCGTCTATCAGTGCAGAGCTCAGCCTCTCACGTCGTTTTTCTTTCTCCCGGCTACAGGAATGCGAGCGCGACGAACTATTGGCCAATCGAACGGGCTCGACCCAAGACAGAGAGAGAGAGAGAGCTCACGACACACGAGTATATACTTATATTAGACTGCGAGAGTTATGTACAATATACGGCTGCAGCGAGCCACCTGTGACAATGCGCGGCCCTTTTTCACCGAGATCTATTATACACTCAAGTTTTGCAAGGAATAGACTCTATCGAATTGATTGGCCAACTTGTTTCGAATGAGCTATTTCTAAAGTCGAAGCGTGACTCGGAAAAGCCTCGAAGCTTATATACCAATACTAGTCTTGATATCAAGTTTTCGGGGAAAGGCTCTCGAGATGTACAAGAGATTTTTTTTTCAAAACCGCGAACACAATCGAAATCGGATGGGCGGATGAGCGATTCGTATAATCCTCCTCTTCCAGCATTGTATTTATATAGTTGTCTATATGTCCTATATCTCTTTATTACAGAGAGGGACCTTTTCTCAGAAGGTATACGCACCGGTCCTGAAGAGTGTACATCTCGCGGAGTCATGCGGGAGCACACGGTATGCCTTCGGGGAACCGGTAATAGGCTTTTTGTGTCCGCCATGTATATAGGGGGAAGGTTTCTCCGTCGTGTCCCTCCGATTATTCCTCTCAGATGTCGTTGTGTGCGTATATATACGTATATTATATTGTATTGTGTAGTGGGACAGGGACACGGATGAGCTTCCTGTTGTAATCGTTTGTGTTTTTTTTTCAAAGCTCGACCGAGGGAATTTGGGACCTAATGGCGCGTTTCCGCTTTCGCGTAATATTCAGGTAATGAATTAATCGCCGTTGACGTTCACGTGTCGACACATCCGGAAGTCGGCTGTTACGCACGTAATACTCCTCAAGGTCTACTAATACTAAAAAGTAAGTATATATATAGAGCCTATGCATGCGAACAACACTAATATACGAAACTTATTGTGAATTATGCATATGCAGAGAGAGACTCACCTCGCTTCATCGGCAAAGACAAATTTCCTGAGCTTGAGGTCCCTAAGGACAACGCCGTTCTCGTGACAAGTGGCTACGGCCCTGGCGGCCTGTCTGAAGAGCCGCCTGGCCTCGGGTTCCCTCAGCCTTCTTCGTGCCCTCACGTAGGCGTGCAGGTCGCCGTGGTGACCTTCCAGCAGCAGGTAGCGTTTCTTGCCGGCATCGACGAGTCCGGCAACTGCGCTCGCGGCGTCTGTGCCCTCCAAACGTAGGTGGGCCTGGAGCAGGGCCTCCGCGCCCTTGTCTCCCAGCGTCAGAGCCTGTAATCAAAGAAGAAGAAGAATATAGATATCGTATTTGGACAAGAATTTTTTTTCACAGCCGATAAAAATACCAGCTGGCATACGTCACTCGTCGGGAAACTGTCTGGAGCTGATAGCGGAAAGAGCGCAAGTATTTATATAGAGAGAGTCGATGAGTTCTGTGTACGCGTGTGTCTGTCGAAACACACACACAAGAGAGGCGAGTTTCACAACGGCTCACTCTAATTTAATATAAAGGTAGGGCGGCACCTTGCAAAATCCTGATTTCGATCACAGCATCACAACATATACTGATGTTGATTCGCTCATTATTCTCACGTCCACTTTGGGCCCGCGGCGGCGGTGGAGGACCTTGTGTACTGACTCTGTAAACAGCTGCTGCTACTTTTTCGCTCTCAATTACGCATATATATCACACGCACAAATGATTTCACGAGACGACGCAGAGGTATTTATAACGAGAACGCGCATATAAATTGCACTACATATTCATCCCGGTTAAGGATTTTCGCGAGCAGCAGCAACAGCGCGTTGCGCAAATATCGATTGGCGAATTTTGCCTTTGCGCAACGTGCCTCTACTTACTCGAGTCCATTTTTCTTTCCTTCTTATATACACGCGACTTTATTCACGACGCCGAAGCTACTTGTAATTAAAAGTTTTGCCGCATTTTTGTATCTCGTTATACGAAAACTCTGAAAATATTCCGAGTAATCAATACACTAATTTCGCGATTGCCTTCATGCACGTCGAATGTTTCGGACGAAAATAAATGCAGAAATGCGCCTTGGTTTCTTTCCGCGTCTCGCTCTATTATACTTCTTCGTAAGATACTTGTGTCTCAAGGATACAACGATGATATTAGAGATCGGACGAAAAAGTAACTGTTCAACTTCCAGCATCCGGAATTCGCACAAGCCTGACTAATAAACTAAGTACTAACATTATTAATGCATCGTCGCTAATACATGCACGCGCGGCGAATGTAACGGGATGAAATGCGCGCTGTACACGTATACGTCGATGATGATGTAAGCCACACATTTTTCAACGCATTTTTCGTTGTATAACGTGTACTATACTTATGTACATACTTGTAAGTGTGATGCGACGTTGTGTTCGCGGAAAAAGGCGACACACACGCGGTTCAACGTTCAAGGCTGTCATTGCCGAGAGACAATATACTGCACGGTATATTACGATGTTTTTGGAATTATTGAAAAAGCGGAACAATGAGAGTTACAGAGACTTTCCGGCCTAGTTGAACGCAGCGAAACCATCCTTCCGTTGCAACTGCACTTTCCCGAATTAGAAAGTACACTATACAGTCGCGCGCGCGAAAGTATGAAAGAAAAGCTGGGCTGTGCGTTAATTCAACGATTGCACAGCAAAGATGAAATAACGACGTGGCCTATAAATCATCGGCGTAGCATTAATTGACAGGGAAGTATATATATTTTAATAAAAGGAGAATTGTTGCAAAGCAGATGGCTCGGCTGTATATACATAAATACACACAGACAATACTATACAGCACCCCAGAGCGGCAGCGGTATTAGGGATACAGCAGCTTGGAATTCATTAATTTCCCATGGCAGAGAAAATTTCTGCGATCGATCCCGAAAAGGCTTTCCCTACATGCTGCGCACGCACGAGCCAAACCGATGAGTCAAGCGAGAAAATGAAGAACCTGACGCCCTTATAATGACTCACCCTGCGGAGCCGAAGCCCGTTATTTATGTATACCAATGCGCACGTGTGCGACGTGACAGTAACAAGACTGCATCAGGCTCGATAAGCTTTAGTTTTTCACATATAACCTCTTATCGCGTGACTCTTGTACATACTGTTTACTTTCATATACCATAAACCGATCGATAGCGTGTAGGGCAGCGTTCATTTTAGAATTAAAAATATCCAGTCACGAAATTCAGTCATGAAAAGAGAAGAAATTACGTCAGTATAGGCCCGGAAAAGCTTGTAATCATACACAGCAAGTAGGCGCCGCCAAAAAATAGAAGAGACGCACCGCCGGCTTTTTATAGTCGAAACGCGCGAATATATATAAGCCAGTGCGGCGCACCAACAAAAATAGATCGACGAGCTCGCGAATGCTCTCGCGCGCGCGCGCGCCGGTTTATTCAACTCCGCCGCCGCGATTTATTTCGAGAGATAAGAGCTGCGTCGAGAGTCTTTATCGCCGTAGGGCACGCGACAATTTTTTCGCGAATGAAAAAAAAGCATGCGCGCGCATCAGCATCAGTCGGAATGATTTCCTTGTGATTTTCTCGTTATCGCGCCCCTCAACGCGCTGTGTATAATAGCTTCTAAAATTAGCACCGGTCGCGCCCTCTAATAAAAACTCCGAGTTGCTATTCATAGCGGCTTTGTGCGCTTGACGCGGATATTTCGGGGGCCGTTCTTGTTTTGGCAGCCGATTATATATACTATATAGCGAACGCCAGCTCACAACGAGAACGAGAGCGCGCATCGATTATCGCGTATTATACCGACCCGGATCGACTCTTATTGCTCGGCGGCGGATATACTTACTACTCTCCCGGACGTTTAGAAAGGCGGGCGTATACAGTACAATGTATATGCACACGAGAAAGTCGCTCTCGCGAGTCTCTTTCTCCCCGCACTATACCGCGAGCGTTTTCCGCAGCAGAATGAAAAGCCGCAACATGTGCGCCGACAGACGGCGGAAGAGACGTCTCTCAACGGCTCTTTTCCTTTTTACACCACCATACCGCCGCTGCAGTTGCTCTATAGGCTATAGTTAGCGCGCCGGAGGAAGTCGACCGAGCGCGTGCGACCAATTTCCGGCTCCAAGCTGCAGCAGCAGCCGAGAGAGAGAGAGAGAGACTAACTCGAGCTTTCCGCCGCTATTCTTATATACAATTTTGTATTACTATGTTGTGCGTATATACCTATATGTTATCATTAGGTATACTCGCAGCTGCTGCTGTTATTTCCGCGGATCGATGCTGCATCAGAGAAGATGTAGTAGTAGATTATAATTAAACCGTATCACACACCGCGCGGCGGAGGAAGCTTTAATAAATAAACGTTGCGTCTGTCTCATAGACTTTTTGACTTTTCGGCCGCGCTTCTCGTCAGGGCCGCCGAGAAAATTTCGCAATTCGAGCGCTACATAACGTAAGCCCGGCAGCTGCGTCTGGCGAAAGAATTTGCATGGCGCAAGGATTTCGCGCGCGCGCTCGCCCCGGGGCTATATACATATAGATATATAAGCATATATACCTGTGCTCTCATAACACTCTCTGTATGTATATAAAGACTATTTTACGATGGGCCGTTAAACGACATATAGGTATATTATACCGCAAACTGATGTTTCACCTATATATACACACGTGCGTGTGGAAAGCGATCAGAGGAGGGAAATTCGAGAGTGAGCGGTTATCGTCGGTTTTAAGAAGTAGCGATAAGCTAGTCTACGCCTACATACGATAAGCTATCCAAGTTATTCGAACGCCACGCGCGATGCGTTATCGCACCAGGAAACGCTGTGACCTTTGAAATCGTGAGCGACGGAAACTCTTTGTAAGCTGTAAAAGCCATTAATAATTCATCCGCACGCCCCCGTTCCTGCATGCATGCACCGTAAGCCCTTATTGCGCACACGCATTGTTCTCTGTCTCTCACTCTCCGATTTATCGGTAAAAAACGAGTAGCCCATTGTGGCAATGATGATTTGACCGCTGATGCATCGAGTCGTCGAGTGTGTGTGTGTGCGATGACGCATTTCGTATGCACGCACCAGCCCTTATGCGTTTGTGAATTCACAGCGGTGTGCTGGGATGAATCATACTGCCGATGATGATGACGGTTGGGGCGTTTTTAGTGATCCCCCCTATATACTGCACATACGTCACATCAGTGGAAAATTCAATCGCAGAGCTGTATGGCAACCCTTTGACTTGTTTTTAGGCTCCTGAGAATTAAAGCAGCGAAATCCTTTGTCTCTCTGATGTGCTGGCAAAGACGATTCGACTATATGTATATATGCACATCGATTCCTATTTCAGTCTGTGTGTGTGTATGAGCAGAGTATGGAGGAGAGATTTATCGGGCGTCGGCCCTTCGAGCCCTTCTCGTATAAACTCCTCTCTCGCCATTCATCTCCGGCTTTTCTTTCTCTCGCCCTTCGCTATTATACACACACACACACACCTATATGTACGCCCGATAGGATCTCCTCGTTTCGTTACCTTGGCGACGACGACCGGTTTGGATTTCAAATAAAACGCGAGAATCTCCTTCTCTGCGCTCGATTTGCATAGGCGGCTTGCTTTTCTGGCGAATCCAGACGCTCCTGCAAGTAAATCATGCTGTTTGCTTTGTGCATAGCGAAGAAAACAGAATCTACTGGGATTCGACTTGATATTTTTCCTGTGGGAGAGAGCAACACAGCATCATCAGTGGCAGATGGTGCTGTTGGACGAGAACTAATAAGGGCGTATGGGCTGGGAGAGAAAAAGTGCTCGGTTTGCGATTAGACGATGAATCACAGCTTTCACATTGGCTTCGCACTGTAGGATTACAATAACGCATGAACAACACCGCGCGTTTGAGTCTGCGTGATGAGTAAATAATTTCTGACGCAAGAATCGGAATTTCAATTGCTCATCCTTTTAGAATGATATCAGTGTGTGGAACCTCGAAAACAACGTCAGAGGACTCTTTCCTTCTCTCGAGTTTGAAAAACCAAACGCTTCATTAATTTACTTCAAAAATAGAAAGAAATGACTCACCTTAGCGACGAGCTGCTGATCGGTGTGCACATCGATGCACCTAACGAGCGTGCTGCCCTCGGCAGGACCCACAAGGAGAAACCTATCCCCCAGGATCGTGGGCCCGTGTATCTCGCCGGCGGCTGCAGCTGCGGCGACTACCGTGGCAGCGTTGACCTGCTGCACCGGCGTAGGCTCGCAGCTGGAGAAGACGGGTGCGACCGGCGACACATCCTCGTGTCCTTGTTGATTGTGTTGATGATGATGCTGCGGATGCTGTGGCGCATTCGATTGACTGTGATGATGATGATGGTGGTGATGATGGTGGTGATGGTGGCGCTGGTGGTGATGATCAGGACTGGAATTCGGACTGACCAGGAACTTGCCGTTGTTGGTGCGCGTCACCTGCAGATGCATCGGCTGCTGGTGCCGCGTGGCCAAACGCATGTTGACCATATTGGACTGGATTTTACACTCGTATCTTGCTCTTGACTATATGTATATGTAACTCTCGCTTCGCCGAGATTTTACTATATCACTCGCACTGTCAACACTTGTTATGCTTCGTAATATATATCTACTATAAGGTAGCTTCACTAAACTTATCCGTAAGCACACTACGAACTGCCACACCAACACTTTGGAAGTACTTGTACGTGTACATGAAGAATCGAATGTAGAAAAGGGATGGCAGATGATCCTTAGCTAATCCTTAGCTAATCCTTAACTGCTAAGCTTGTTGCGCTTCGATGCAGGCTGCGGGACTGTAGTATATACTGTCCCGGGCACGTGATGCCTGCGTGGACGGAGAAAGATCTCTTGGTCTGGACGAAGAACTGTCTGATGCCTTCGTCGAAAGGTCCTGGAAAAAATGGAAAAGAAATTCTCGTTAACAACGTGAAACCGTGGCTCTCATATTTATATATATATCTCAAGTGCTGGATGACTCTACATAATAAGAATTGTCGTCGTACTCCTCCTCCCTATTATATCTGATGCTGCTGCTCTCGTTTATACTCGGGAGGAGAGAGACGCAAGTGGAGGAGGAGCACGAGGTCGCTGCTCCGCTCTCTCGGCGACTATTATAGTGTGTGATGCAGCCGAGATTTCGCTCGAGTAATGCACGCGCCGCGCGGAATTTCGTTTCTTATATACACGCCTGATTTTGCTTTCGCTCTTTAGTACTGGTAATTGCTGTAATCCGATATAACGACCCTGATGTCGAATTCGATCGAGACAATTTGCATATAATGGCGCTATTGCCAAAGCTTTACTTTGTGTGTATCTGTCATCATCGCGACTCTAGAGGCATACATGTCATATAGCTAATTAGAAGACTGCAGTGTACGTGCTGTACTTATAAGCGTTGCCCAAAGAGAAAAAAATCCAAAGCCTAAGCCGCCGGAGCAGACACACGTTGCAGTTATGCGCAATTCTTTTGCAAGAGCGCAAAAGGGAGAGGAATCTCGCGACGGTTTTTGCTTTTTCTATACAAGGAAGCGACTTTTGAAACTCTCATCATCGGTATAATGGTATTTTGAATTCGGTGTTACAATACGTTACGATGATCTTTTATACATAAAAGTAGTAGTCAATGTCTCTCGTAAATTTTCGATAATCACAAGCAGACTCTATATAAACTAGGTAAACTAGTCGATCCGCTTCTAGTCAATCATAGGTCGATGGGCCAAGTCACTCAGACCGGCGTATACGCGGATTATTTCAAAAGCAAATGCGCGCGCGCGTTTCACCATCCGTTCACTGTTCTACCTCTTATGCAATATGCAGCCACTGCTGCTGCTGCTTCACGCCGCGAGGACTCGCTAAGGTCAGGGGTATGCCGCGAGAGCGCTGGAAGGTGTAAGTAGGTATACACGAGAAATAAGAGCCGGCGATCTTGAGTTGATACCGTCTCTTGGTATAGTCTCTTCTTTTTTCTTCTCCCCACCCATCAGAGCTTGCCGCAGAAGTCTTTTCGCAACAGGGCATCAGCGCGGCGACTATAAGTATACTTATCGCGATCGAGGATATAATACTTGTTTTCAGAATCGCCGGTGATTGTGTCGACGACTGTGGCATCTTTTTCAAGAATGTATTATTTTTCATTATTTATTGTATAACAGCGCGCGCGTGTCAGCTTCTAAGCGATTTCCCAACTCGATATTCATTATATATGTAGCTATACGAGTGACTTGGAGCATTTGCGTAGTCTGGCACGATCGTTTATTGTTCTCTCCTTGCCTGTATCATAAACACTGCATGGCAGGGTCACCGGCACACCGTAGGCGTGGGAGAGATTTTCACGTCTCTCTCGGCATAAACTCACGTGCCTCGAACGCGTGCGAGTCAAAGCGAACGAAATTAAGAAAGAAGATACGTCGTCGCGCGTGCACTCACGCAGTGACGCAGAGTCTTTGTCAAAATAATTCGAGGTGAAAATTCGTACCGATAGCCTCTTTTTCTCTCTCGTCATCACTATTTTTACAACAGTATGACGATTTCGACTACGTCACATCATTATTATTATGTGTAGAGAAGCGAGAAAAAGCCCCGTCTTGGAGAGACACAAAACACGAAATCCCCGCGACCTTATCGCGTGATTCCCCTCCGAACGCGTCCATCGCCCCTCTTTCGCCGCTGCCACTACTACTACTACTTGCTGGCGCACTTGCCTTGCGCAAAGCTCACTCGGCGCTCAGGGCCGTACCTATAACCTATTACCGCCTCGCTGGCTCCGATACCACGACTATTTTTTTTCTTCGTGAAATTTCTTCTACAATAACGCCGATTTGCGCTTTTTTCCCGAGATTTTTACTTAAAATTATGAAAAAAGATGTTCCGCGCAAGAATGGCAAAGTCGCAAGCCTTGAATGCCTAATTCGCCGGACCAGAATCCAGCATCAAATCGCGGGGAGAAGCTTAAGAGCATATGTGTGTGTACGTGAGCAATGTGAGCATTTATACACGCAAGCGAGAAACATGATGAAATTGGGCAAGCGGAACGAAACGGTATACGTATAGCCGACGCTCGAAACACACAGCAGCGCGCAAGTATGACGAAACACACGCAGACTGGGGCTCTCGTCGTCGCGATCGCCTTCGAGTTGTGTATAGCTATATACCGAGATAGCTGATATCCTTCGTTAAGGTCAAAATGGCGGAGTTTCCACAGCTAGCAGCAGCACAATTTCTGATGCCGTTTTCTTGAGTGTGGGTGTGATTGTATTTTTCATCGAGGACCGCTTCATTGCCGGAAATTTAAATCGACTCCGAAGAAGGAGTAGGAAAAAAGTGTCGCTGCTGTCATTGCCACTAGCGCTACACTGACGCAATGTTTTACTAAACAAAATTGGCAAATACACGGTTTACACACGCGCAGCTCTCTGTGTAAGAGCCGCATCAGTGTGTTTAAATAAGTATACACCGTATTAGTTACTTTACTTTGTCACGCCGGAGAGACAGTATTATCAGCTACTCGTTTATATTGTAGAAGCTCAAAGCAGATAAGCGCGA
This sequence comes from Cecidostiba fungosa, assembly GCA_900474305.1. Taxonomy (NCBI): domain Eukaryota; kingdom Metazoa; phylum Arthropoda; class Insecta; order Hymenoptera; family Pteromalidae; genus Cecidostiba; species Cecidostiba fungosa. The sequence goes on from UCOJ01000563.1 coordinate 58,528, forward strand.
TTGCGAAACTCGCATCTAATTCCCGCTGTGTGAGGCTTGAAGGCTTTTTAAAAGGCGACATGTGCACGACCCGCTCTCCCGTGACATGCGCTTAGCTGGGTCATCGATTATTATTGCACTCGTGCTCGCGAGTGTCTGTGTGTGTGTGTGTATCAGCGCTTCTGACGCGGCTTTATTCGCCGCGAGCCGGAAGTTGCGCTCTCTCTCCTTCCTTCGGCCCTGAGAATCATGAGAGGGAGGGGGGGAGCGACCGTTGCGGAAACCAGAGATTTTTTTGGGCACATCCGCGTCTGCTCCAGCGGTGTTTTGAAAATTCACCGGGCCAAGTTGACAAACTGTATACCAGCGATTGATAAACACGCGCCGTGCAAGTGGCTCTCATGAGAACCATTTAAATCGGTATTATAAGCTTGCCGATAAAGTCCGCGGTGAGCCAATCTAACCTTAAACAAACAGGCGAGCTTCCGGAGTGATTTTATGTATATACTTTGAATCAGGTCAGAATCCGGGGTCACGCACACGCCGGATATGCCTTTCGCGGCTCCATTTCTCTCTCCCGGAAACGTGCCGGCGATGAAAGTGTCGCGATAACGTCTCGCGCCACGAAAAAATAAACAACAATAACACGTCAGCTCACGAACGAGCACGATGGCGTAAATAATAATAACGTATCGATCACATATATAGCTACGATTGTATACGTGCACCGCGGCACACAATCGCACTGACCAGTGCGCAGCCGAGAGCTGCTGATGCAGCCGCCGTGCGCAGTAAACACTGATGCGAATGCGATTTCTCAAGATATTCTCAAGAAGCTTCGAGCTTTTCTAATTCTCTCTATCTATCTCTCTTTCGCACGACGACGAATACCACACGCACACGTATACTACTTATATACCCGCACACAACTCGGCCGGATCAATAACTCGATTCGACCAACGCGGTGTTTAATTTGTTTTTTAGGTATTACACATGCACTCACGCGCGCCCGACTCGCAGAGATATCAGGAAAGACTCGAGTGCGCACGCCGATAAGTCGGCACGAGTATAATATATATATACACGACGCTAAAGTAGTATGTATGTATGTATGTATAAGAAGCGAGAGGAGAAAGAGCCTTTGCTGGTCGTCGTGCGCACGGCAGCTGCTGATGATGAGAGCTGCGGTTGGGAAAGCGCGGGGTGTTGAAAACGGAGCAACGGTAACCTCGAAAAGTCTCGTTAGCCAATTTACAGTTCTCGTTCGATAAAACATTCGCTCGCGTCACTTTGGCGGAAGAACACTTTTAGAATATATATACCGCGTCACACACACACACGAGACACTTATTTCGATAGCACATAAGGCCGCCGCGGGGCGAGTTCACTTTTATTTTTCAATACTAAAAGTATGTATAGAAGATATACGTTACCTCGTGAATCTGCCTGTGTATCTGGTATGTGTGCCGAATACGTTCCTGAGCGGGGGTAGGCTCGGCGCTCCAAAAGAACGTTGTTAACGACCGTCGTCTGCTCGAAAAAAAGGCGAATTTCTCCGGCGAGCTCTTCCTCTCCGGATGAATTGGGGTTTTTTTCGCGCGCGCGCTGGATGCTCGCTATCTCCTGGTGATGATGATGATGATTATTATTATTCAGCTCAGCTCTTGTTTTGCAACAACTGCAGCTATACGCGTGTATATATTACACGTATATATGGATGTGTATGCACAGAAACTTTAATCGAAGAACTCCGCTCGCGCGTATTGCGATCGGAGAAAATCAATTGCACAAAGAGGTTGTCGCTTGCACAAAGAGATAATTGTGCTTATATATGCACATGTATATATCGGAGAGCTGTGATGAGGAGGAGACAGAGATTGTATCCCGCGCTACGGACGGTCCAACGTTTTGGGCCGTACCTCCGCTCAGAAACGACGGCGGCAGCAGAGAGACGAGAGACCGAGTGTGCGCGCCATTGTGCAAGCGACGACTGAACTGTCGACGAGCCGAGCCGAGCCAGCGAGCCGGTGTCTGATGTGTCTGCTCTCTCTCTCTCTCTACCTACCCCCACTATCCAGCCACTGACTATAGCCAAGCTTCCGCCCCACCAACGATGGATTCTTGGCGCTGTTGCCGCTCTTTACCGCCGTTCTTCGTGCTGCTGCTCTGCTGTGTGTGACTGTGTGCCTCTGTGTATATAATACCTAAAGCAGTGTCTGTGTAGTGTATAGAGGTTACAGCCGCATATGTATGTCGTGAGTATAGTGACTCGTGTGCGACTGTGTATTAACGACGGTTTCGCGCCCTCCCCTCTGCGACGATTTACGAGGATGACTACTGCGGCTGATGCTACTTTGGGCCCGCGTCTTTGAGGTAACGTGAATACCCTTTTTACAATTTTTATACAGTAGGTAAAATTGGTAAATACGTTGTGTATCGTCTGGCTAGTATCACTGCGACTACTATTACTTAATATACGTGCAATATTTACTTTTGAGGTTAGAATGTGCCGGATTTTGATGCAAGATTGAAACATCAACCTTACCGACGTTGTGTCATTTCCTAATGTTCATAGGATAACGTAATATGCCGACTTACCGTGCTAAGCCGAGTGATTTGCGATTAACCGTCTGTCTCGTGCTCTCGCGGGTATTAAATTTGTCTATCCTTGATGGGATTCTATTAGGATTATTCGGTGCCGCCGATAAAATTCGATCGGCGCTCTTCCGCCTTTTAATTTATCGCCGGTTAAACACCTAATTCATCGTTTTTACGATTTAATTGCAACTAAATAAATCGATAATCAACGGAATATGCACTCGTCATTGCTTGTCGTAGCTGCCAGAATCTGCGGTCGAGATGCAAAAGTTGAAACAAGTTGTTGTACAATGTATGTATGTAACGTATACATATAGCTGGTAACAGATGTTTCGTTACCGGGTGTTAAAGTAGTTTCTGTCGCAATGACAGGCAATGCCGTGATTTCATTTTTAAATGGAAATGCATGTAGTAATTCCCATTGAATACTTTGTGAAACTACACGAAATCATTGGCAACCCATGGAAACGTCACTAGTTGTAGTTTTTCGAAGTAGCGCGCTCGACGCAACCCTATTATCGAAATAGACATAGATATGTGAATTCGAGTAAAATTTCCTGCACTGAAAACGTTGGTGAAACGTTTATACGCGCACCTAATAAGTACACGCATACTCGATGAATACATGCTTATATTATACGTATAGGTATAGGTATAGCTGCTCAACTATGTTCACCTCAAAGCGTCGATCGTTTTTATTTTAAAAAGTACGAGTACGAATTGCTACAAACAACATTGTTTCATTCAGCTTTTTTGATATACAAATCAAAATCAATAGTAAGAAGCGGTCCTTCTAAATTTGAATTTAAACTATCTTTAAATACGCCCTCTTAAAACAATTACATATAATCATCTATAATTATAATCCATTAGAGAAAAATCGGCAACTCACCTTAAAAATTCAGCAAGAAGGTGCGTCAAAGTAAAGCGGACTCACTCTCTAATATAACTATATGTATAATTAAGTAAGACAGCTCACACATTCACAATTGCACACGTTGACCCGGGCTCGCGCTCTCTATAAGTATATAGGATAGCTGTACCTATATATACGTTATCAAGTATCAACACAAGCAATATATATTACACTGTCGTCGCGCGCATGCGCCTAATACGAAACTCAAGGAAACTCGCAATAAAACGTATAGCAGAACGTGTAAGCTCGTCCCGGAGCTCGGCGCATTAGCGAAACGCCAACTCGCACGTCTACATTTATGTATATTACGTGGGTCTTCCCTCACGAGACACGGAGCCGACGGAGCGTCGTGCATACGTGCACGAGCTGTCCTCCGCTGTGGACGCGAGAGCACGTGGTGCAAGTGCGGTTCATTGATACTTACTTATTTCGCGCGGTTGCGTAATGTGGGGTATACTTACACTTGTATATTCTTCTTCTTCTTCTTCCGATGGAATGTTTTCCTACTGCGCGGATATATGTATATACTTATACGTATTTAGTATACTTGTATATGAATGAATGTCGTGCTGATACATCTGATGTGTTTGTTTACCTAATATAGTACCTACTGCGCACTCTCTCATTCGATCGAATTTTTGAAGTATATTTTCAAAACAAAAAGAAATTTTTGATTCTTCAAATTTATAAAAGGTTACACTGAGAGATAAGGCTCCATTGAGAAAAAATGTATAACAAAACTTTCCGGAACTCGTATAATACTCGTCTCGCATCATCATGACAGACAACAACAGCGCCGAAGGATACATAATTCGTGATAATGTCAGTCGGACATGACGCGATCTGCAACTCGTACATAAGTATATTTTTAGAGCTTCCGCTGAATAACTATAGTCCCGAGCGTCATCGCCGAGGCCGCAAAGGCGTTGGCCGCTCCAATTAAGACACTTTCGTCGCGCTGCATCAGCGATGACGAGAGATCATCATCAGCAAAGAGAGTCTCTTCTGATGCTGATGATAATAATACATATACCCTTTTCTTTTATCATATGCATCAGGTATAACATAATTTCTGCGTCGCGGTTCTGAGTTCAATTATGGGATTTCCCGCGCTGCGTATAAGTAATATAAATAGGTATATATTTCGCGACGAGGGCTTCCCTCTGATGCGAGAACGAAATAAAAAAATTGCCCACAAGCTTATCAGCCCGCGGTTGTTATCTCGAATGGCTTTTTTCTTTTGTTTGTTAAAGTGTTTCGTATATTATATCGTCTGATTAGGAGCAGCACTCAAAGTTTCGCACGATCGCGTGACGTCTGTCAAAGTTTGCCATTGACTATTTTTTTTTCTTAATATTCGGAGCAAAGGTCTCGAAAAAGTGATGTGCGGAACGGCCGGGATCTTCACGATGGCGTTGCAAAATATTGTACAACGTAATGACTTACGCAGCGCTGATGCTATTTCTTCCGGCCTCGACTTCTTTATCATATCTCGGTATAATAACTTGCCTTTTATAAGGTGTCGACAATTTTTTTTTCGTTTTGCAGACGCTGCACATTTGTTCGTTGTTACAGACGGGAAGCGATGTATAGTAATCAAAGGAATGCCTTATTGTTCGATGATATATATTAAACATTGCATAATGTTACGTCTAGTTGTATATCCATATAGACGACGACACCTCATCGGAAATACAGAGACACCTATATTCTAGTCGTCGTGAAATTTCGCGCAATTTTCCAGAAACATAAAAATCTTATCCTCAATAACGAGAGAGCGGATGACGAGTATACAGAAAAAGCGACAAATTAATATTCATCTCTGCCATGCATACTCGTAATCAAACTTCTTTCTTTCTTTCTTTTGAACAGCGCAGCAGGCGCGCCCTATTCCCAATTCAGAATTACTCGGCCTCCGATCAAATAAAAAAACTCTCATTTTCGCATCCCACTACACCGCCCGCCATCAGCTCGCATCATCCCCCAAGTCGACTTGCCGCCGTCTGTCTCGACAAAGAACTCTGACTCGCTCTCCTCTCGGCGCGGATAAATCAATATTTCGCTAGCTATACGCGGCTGTTTATTCTTTCTCTCCGCCGCAGTCGCAGAGACGCACATGTATAAAAAGAATCCTCCGGAAATCAGCGGCAACGTACGTCATCATGAGAAATTATAAGAATGATAATATTGTATATACATACGCTGTGGTGGTGTCACTGTGCCAACATATATGTGTTTGCTTGATATGCCGCTTCTTGTGATCCATCATGAATTGATGGTGTTGCTGTTATGAAACGATACGGAAGACTTTTCATACGAATACGTGCTGTTTAACATGGGTGCAGTTCGTTTGAGTATCGCGGAAAGCTACTGAATCTATATTCTCTCTCTCTGTTTGACGAGAGTTATTCGATTATATTAACTTGTTTTATTACAAGATGATGTATATCTAACGTTTCCCGATGCTTTCATTCCAATATTAGGCAGAGTTAATTTTTCCTCTCGAAATTGGTGAGAGAGAAAACTCGAATTTGTATGCATACAAGTGTATAATCGAATGATTAAATCAATCATCGTGGAATAATTGCGTTGCCTCCCGGCGAGCGCGTTTCCGATACTCCAGATAATACATCAAATTATAGAGGCATTTCACGCCATTAGCCCCAAACAAAGAATTCAATTTTCAATTTTATTCAGATTAAAACGAGAGGCAGCAGTAGACCGGAAGTTAAAATACAAGTCGCGAAACCGCAGCAGTCGAGTTTTGAAGAAAATAGAAGAACACGACCCTTCATAATCAATTGACAGGCTTATTGTCCATTTTCGGCAAAGTACGTCTTGTCACGTTCATTATAAAAGGCTGCATTCGTTCTAATCGTGCAATTATCACGTACACTTGAGTAAGAGTCGAACGTAAACTTCGCATCTGATGCATTATACATATATATACCTATATGACGCAATAATTTCTCGGATGAGACAATCCTGCTATATGGCAATAAGGCAGCTATCAATCGAATGACGAAAAAACAAACGACTCTGAGGCTCTGGTAGTGACGGTTATCGATCATGATGTGCTTTTAACTGGATTATTCAAATGTTTATTCTGTCGCGTGAAAAAAAGTTTGATGGTTGCTGTGTTGCAATGGACATGATGTAATTGCGATCGGGGATGGTATAAGGGAGAAGAAAAATGCTCTCGATATTATTTTTTCTCGTGAAACTCGAGTACTTGGAAATTACGTACCTATGTACATATGTATACCAACACATCTATAAAATGCCTATTTAATACAGGCATACGCTTAAGTAAATTATTGTATAATGACGTTTATATTACACAGACAGCAGGTTTTTCCAAGTCGTATCTGAGATACAGACTACACCACCGCATCAATTAGGAATCCATTATAAGCCGTAAATCGAGAGTCGAAAGTGCCTCCAATAATCTACTTATACTTACAAGTCAAACATACCCGATCGCGATTTCGCTCACATTCAAATATCCCGCTCTCGCGTTGCAGCACGTGTGCATATGCGATTACAATTTCCCTCTCCCTTCGGAAAACTTTACAACGTATGTAAAATTAGAACGGCAGCTGCACGGCGGCGCCTTCGAAATTCTGTCAGAAATGCCGGATGTTGATCAACACAGAAGAGTATCAGCTATAGTGTATACGTTATATATATAGATGCGCATAGAGTATAGATATACTGGCTCGACTCGGATCACTTTGATATGGAAATTCTCGTCGAAGAAGATGGAGAGAAATATTAGAGATACTTACGTGCCAACTAATAGCCTCGAGCCACCTTTGGAACAAAAAAAAATTAAGTTACAGTGGAATTCTTTGATTCTGCTCCCACGTCTACGTCGTGCACAGTGTGACTAACTATGAATCACCTTCTCTGTTTACTACCGCTTGAGTATATACAATATATTGTATACATGCTTTGGCATGCGTTGAACAAAAATAAGTTTCGTGGCATGCATTAGGTTATAGGTAAGATAGTCGATACACCTCTTATGATGGCAAAAGCATATAAATATATAAAATCATATTATAAAACCAGTTCAGTTAACTGTACGATTGAGACTTTCCGGGACAATCTTCCCCTCATCAGCTCTTCGTTTTCTTGCATCATGAGCTGATGATTGTTCAACTGATTAATAATACGCAACAACTGCCTTATCGCACCGAGAGAGAGAAGGAAATTCTGGCACGATTCTCTTGAGAATTAGAAAAAAATTAAGCCTACGTGACACCTGTCAGGCGTTCTTTATATACTACTGCGGTAGGCGAAATTGCGGTTATACGATTTATTAAAACGGGCTCGAATATGACTGCATTGGTATTCACAGTCGACCGCAGAAACTACAGGGCAGAATGTCAAAGTTCGAAAACAACATCGGCGGTGCGAATTGAAAACAGTATAACGATGAAACTATTTTTTTACATAAGACTTTCAAAAGGAGGACAACTTTCGTGCGGACGACGAGCGTGTACTTATACGTTAGCAAAAAAAAAAGATCTACCGCAATATTGCTGCTACTACGAGCTTATATGTATAGTTAGGAATAGTTATTTTCAGTTCACAGTGGTACATTAGATGCTCCGCGCATGATTTGAGAATAAATCTTAACGGATTTGCTTATCTTCACACGCCTCAAGTTTAATTGCACCGAAATAATTCCTGCTATTACATCATCATCACAAATCTTGCACGTGAAATATGTGTGTATAGCGATAAACATCAATAACATGCTTAAAATAAATAAATCAGTTGCTTGTGCTGATAATCCTTAAAAAAATTCTCTCTAAACTATAAACGCAATAAACTGCGCAAATTTAATTCTCACTCGTCCCCTAATATTCTAATTTCGAGCAAAACAAAGACATCGGCCTGATGCGACGAATGAGCAATCATCGGAGTCTCGTATTCGAGACCGGACGCGTGACGAAGCAGACACGCATTCGCGGCCGCGGCTCAGGGCCGATATACTATTTTTGCAAATACCTCTCGCAATCTCTGCGACTGGACGTCGATGACCCGTTGAAAACGAGACCTTGTATACATATAGTACGTAGTTTCTTTTTTATAAATTTAATTAAAGTTATACACGGACGCTATTAATATTCAGATGAAACATTTTCCATGCGAAGATAGTCGTAAATGACGATTTAGTCACTTGGACTTTTAGCTTCTAGCTGTCAGTTTTCTCATATCACGCGTGTATAAATATGTTTCCTTATTGCCATTCTTCCATCATCCTATACAAAATTGAAATGGAAATCACGGCGATCTAACGAGTTCTCAATTACGACATCACACATATTCGGAAATTAAAATTTACAAAATGCTTATATTATTTCCCGCGGAGTTTTCGCAACTGATTATGCCACTCGGACAAATGTGATTTCGCAAGCAATTTCCATAAATTTTTCCATTATCAAAGTGTCGCGCCGCAAGAAAACTCTCGGTATTATTATAAACACGAGGCATAATCTCGTCGCGAGATGTCCTTATTCTTGCGGAGAGAAAAAAAGAGGAAGGGATGATGATGATATACGTGTGTGTGTGTGTGTGTGTTTGCGCGTCATGCGTCACATAGGATGGAAATCGTGCGAACTAATGATTATAATACAACGGCTTTGTGTGCTCGGGCTGCTATATATGCACACGTTTTATAATTTTAGTGTGAATTTACGATCTTATATTATAATATGAGAACGACCGCAAGTGAGTCAGAGTCGTCGTGCGTGAGACACTGCAACTGCCTTACATATTAGTTTTTCATCTTTTATACAAATGTATCGCGCGAATTGAGAATGTTTATCGAGAAATTATGTATTTGCTATATTATGGCGTGTATCATGTTATTTTAAAGGAACGGATATCATTGTTTTTAATAGTAGACGGGCGGGTTGTATAAGTGAGTCGATGCGCAAATATTATTTGCGTTAATTTTTTCGATTCCATCTTTACGTAAATTTTTCCGATCTGATTAAAGGCAAAATCGTGAAACGTAAGCAATATTGCCTCGAAGAATCGCGAGAAGAACATCGGAGCTGTATGTACAAGCGCAGAAACCTTGCTCTCGCGTCTCTCTCCAGCAGCGGGTTTTCAAGGCCGCGGCCGCCGTTGAATTTGCATCGCTTGAGAAATGCTCGGCGCCAATGTCGTTCCGCCTGATGCTGTCCACATAATAGATATATATATACATTATACATATATATCTATAACGCGCGAAGTTTACGCCTGTGCAGAGAGCTAGATCGGATTGGGAAATATATCGCGTTTGAAGGATCTTTGGTTATGCGAAAAGAGATATGGCGATATTGTAGTGGTCAATGATGTGTGGTCTATATATGTGTATATGAGTGAGTAACCGGTGTGAGGTAGTTCATTTGGAAGCAGGCTATCCAAAGGTCAAATTTTTATTTCGAAACAAATATGTACATACCTATTAATAACGTTTCTCACGATTGGATGATCGCATGGTGAACAATCGTCGTGTCCACCAAAGCCACGACTCAAGAAAGCGCCAATATCCCGCCCAGTACCTATACAAAAACGCAGGTTCATATTTATATATATTCAGTCCCCGAATTACGCAGAGCTCAGCCTTCGTGAAAATCGCATAGTAATTAGGGCTATATATAATAATAAAGGTAATGTCCGGCGGTCCGTCCGCCGAACTTTTACGACGATTGTATACAACGTAGCTACGTAGAGTCGAGTCGCCTCGTCCTTTTAGATTTCAAAGGTTTCTTCGCTGCGGTTGTTGTGTAGCCAGACTTTCCCCGAAAGTCTATTGTATAGGTCGAGCCTAGAGCACCGAACTTCCGGATCTAGGCGGTCGGACGCACGTCCTTCGAATCGACTGTATCTGCGTCTCTTCTTCTTCTTTATTTTTTTGCATTATGATCGGACACGTCCCGCGGCAAGTTTCCCAGGTTTTTATGACTGGGGCGGAAACAGGTCTATTATTGTTACATTAAAGACTTTTAAATATTATTCTGAAAAAATATAGGGTCGTTCGAAATAAAACCTGCGAGATCGCGTTCTCGACTTTTTTATAGCATTTTAAATACGTCTGGCGTATTATGTACATGCGATTAACGCGTTTCATAACGATATATCATCGATGATGACACCGTGACCTAAAATACAAGCCGCAGCGCCGACCTCCACCGCGGATGGCAATTAAAAAATGAACCACGACAATACGCTCGCAACTACTGCCGACTCGTTGTCAGCGTTTACTCTCGTGTTCATTTTCCTTTGTCTCCTCGACTGTATATACCGACTCCCCAAAAACACTGCGGAGTGTTTTTCTCCTGAAAGCGAGGAAAAAATTTCTTAAAAAAGATGCCTCGGAAAAAGGTTTGCCGGAAGTCGAGGCTGTGTTAATCTCCGGTTTAAAAAATCACTCGGTATGTATAGGTACCTAATCTTACATTTCGATGCGTCATTTTTCAAAGGCGTATAATATTATCATAGGGAAAGATGCGTCCAGTATGGCCATTTCGTCTACATCTCCTATATTCGTTCTCTGCTGAACTTATCTCTCGAGTCTTATCGCCTAAAGATATATAACACACACGCGCGCGCGCACTCAGACGGCGGTGTTCGATCTCTGCTGCTGCAGAAGCGAGACCGGAAGTGCGCGCCGCCAGGCGCATTCGTTTCCGGCCCGATAAATCGATAATACTATAAAAGTTTAGTCGTCGCGTTCTATATAAGCTGCTCTGATGTGGCTGTAGCGTCGTTTATAACTAACATCTACCTGATGCTGCTGCATCTGTATGTAAAGTTTGACTTTACCGAGTTGATGCGTATATACAGGGCGTAGGGGATTAGACGACGCCGGTGTTTGGTTTTTCGCTTAAGGAGCTTTCCGAGGCTCTACAGGCCTCTTCTTTTTCTGCCTCGAAGATTAGGATTACTTTCGAGGTTCGGCGTGTGAAAGTTTTAGAGATTCGCTCTAAGACGTGTCCTCCTTCTTTCCTGTGCGTCGTGTCTCGTCGTGTTGACTATATACAAAAAAAAGATGAAAGATGGCGTATATATAGCTTTTGCGATAACCTGTGACCGCATTCCGGTATATAAAGCTGCAGTAGAGGCGGAAATAACAGAGAGAATATTATAGACGCGGGGCGACAGCAACTGCGGCACAGCGTGTGCGACAGGTGCGCCCGCGATATAACAAACCCTTGCAGCCTTTTTTCCGCGCATTCCGTCGTGCATGGGCATTATAATAGAGGTATGTTTCGAATGCCGCTTGTCCGCGTGTGCACATGCGACACTGTTTGACTGCTGCGCCTAGAATGACAGATAATAGGCTGAAAATTTATTTTTATTTACTTTTTTTCAAATTCAAGATCTATCTGCAGCCTAGTCTCATTTTGAAACAAGTTCGGCTTGCTCGAGTTCATTAGACTAAATGGATTTTTCAATGCACAGATATTAAAGATCAAAAGTATATTATATTGTAGAAGACAATATCTTCCATATATGCAGACTACAAGCTAAAATCATCAGTATTATAACTATATATACGCATCGCGCTTACAAAAGCTCGCAACCTTAATTTCCGAGGGAGCGCGTCTTTTGAAATATATCCTCGCAATAATTGCCAAAGAAACGAACTGACATGACCGAAGCAGGAGAGAAGAGATAGAAGCCGCTACACAAGAAAAAAAGAGAGCCGGCATCGGAGGATGGATGGAGTATGTATATATACATATACTCAGCTTACAAGCTTGTATAGCGTGTGCGTGCACGTGTGTGAGTGTCGGACCTCGAGCAGCGCGGCCTCGAACGAGGTTGCGGTAGCGCAAGAATTGGTTGCAAAATCCCGAGACCCTGGAATATATACATCAAAAGGAGTATGTATATGTGTGTGCGCGCGTGTGTGTATATATATATATAGATATATGCACGAAAGCCAAGTGGTAACGTCCGTTCACCGTGACATCCGACAACGCTCCCGCGTGACCCGCATTCTATACGCACATGTAAGTATATTTGCTATAGTTGTGTTAGTGCGAGTGTATTGTAATCGTGCGCGGAGGTTAGGATCGTCACTGCTATATATACCTAATGCTGCAGATGGAAAAGCGGTCTCGCGCGACTGATGATTAGGCAAAGGATTACGAGTTAGAGATAATATAGCTTCTTTTATAGAGCGCGCGCGCGGCTTTGGAGATAATATGGGACCGGTATGTTACATGTCATTATGATGTTTTGAGCTTATTTCATATAAAGCGGCGTATTTTTCACGAATATTTGATAGAAATTATCTGTTTTATAATTATGATTATACAACGCTGAGCCGATCTTACACTTATTCGGGCTGTAATAATTTATGGACGCCCCTAAGTGCTTACGCATTTTTTTCTAAAAAGTACAACGAGTAACAGTCCGTGTATTAATTGCAGAAAGAGCCCAATACGCATGAACGACTTGAATTCTTCCCCTCGACTTATCTTTGATCAGCTCTCGATGCCTATATATATAGCTTATACTAGGCGGAAACTTACTTTGGGTTGTTAAAATTACTCGCCCGATTGCGCTAATTGGACTTTATCGCTCGGGTGGCCGGGATATAGAATACAAATCCTGTTGTTTGCGAGCGTTCCCCCTTTTAGTGCTGGAAGGTATCCTTCCTACATTCGATCTTCCATACTCCGCGTAATATAATTTTTAAACAACACACACATACACACACACACTACAGTTTCTGATGCCTTCGAAACCGGCTCCAGGAGACTATTACGCGTGGGTGGAGGATCCGCATCCTCCGGGCTCTCTTTCTTCGCTGAGAATGAACGGGCTGCGTTCCATTACAGACGCACGTATGCTGCTGCTGCTGCTGCAAACCGGAACTGTTTATCTGCGTTTACATCGCAGAGCGAGAAGATATTGTGCGCTGTGTAAACGTATATATAGGTATACTATGCTCTCTTGGGTAGGCGTGAATGCGGTGTACTATAACCGGTCCGTCGATGGGCCCTTGCGACGAGCGCACACCTATACTATAGGTATAATATGCGCTTGACCGGAGGACATTATAATGATGTATATATGCAGTTTTGATGCAGCAGGACCACTTTGAATTATGTCTTATATTATAGTGTAATATAATATATAGCAATATAGCATGTATCGAACGGGAAGTAACTTTTTTTGATGCAGTTATTCAAAGTGGACACATGGCAGTTAAGAAGTCTCGTTATAGATATTCAAGTATGATGAAAGAATTATCGGTAGGTTGGATCGGTCGAGACGGATATGTGACGCGTGATCGGTTGTTGACTTATTGGAATCGATCTAATATACATAATTCTAGTAGTAGAGAATAAAAAGCACTTGATGCTGCATCAGTGACGTCATCTTTCCGAATAGCTTGACCATCTTTCGTCGTTGTGAGAAAATCGCTAAAGCCCCAGAAAAAGACGAACTCTTTTCTGTGTATTATATATAGGTATTATACGATATCCGGGCGACGTTTGCTCCCATTAAAACATCAAGCATGTACACCGCGGATAAATCCAAAGCTGCTTTATTTCAGATCAGTCTTAATTTTCCACCGTCGCAATAGGTTTCCTGCATCGGTATACAGCACGCAATAATAAAAAGCGCGGGATAATACGTGCGCAGCTCAGCTGTTTTGTTATTATTGCACCCGGCTTAGATCGAGAAGACACTGAAATCCGGAAAAGGAGATCGACGTGTCTTAGTATACCGAGGAAAGGATTTTCCCATAGGGCTTCCGTGCGCGGCTTATTTCTTTATTTACGGAGGATCTTGCAGCTCTATACCGTATAATAATAGGTGCAGTGTGTATACTACTGTTTGGGAAATAACGAGAAGGAGGAAGAACTTTTCGTCTGTTTTCCATTCGCGTGTATTATACCATGTATTTTGAAAATCTCGCAAACTACACCTCTATACCAGCGCGAGAACTTGCAAGAGAAGCCGAAAACCAAAGCGTGTCACGGCTCTCACAATTTCCCCGTCACTATATACACGCGCGACTGCGAAATTTCCTCTCGACGTGAAATCGTCGTATAATACCTATATAGTATACGAGATCGCAACTACACCCACGTATATACGAGTGCCGCGCAAAAGTAGCAGCAGCAGCAGCAGCAGCAGAGAGTACCCTGAGCCATAAATCGAAGGCCCCGGCGCGCGATGTATATATAATAGTCTTGAGAGACGCGATTTACGCTGAGCGAGACGCAGGCAGCCCACTTGCATCCTGTTGCGCGTGGCGCGGCGCTCGGATGTTATATAGGTAGAAAAGGAATGCGGGGAGAGAGAGAGAGAGAGAGAGTATAGGGACCGGGATGGAGATGAGCTGTCCGGGAGGACCGGATGGCGTGTGCGCTCTTTTAGCTCGTCGTGTGTTTAACTGATGCGCGTATATGCACAGCCGGAGAGTGAATTTTCAATGTTAAGTTAGTCTGTAATTTTGTCGTCGACTGTGTATATAGCTTATATTTTGTATAATAAACAATATATCTGACCCGATCTCTTACCGCCGTGTTTTCCTCTCGAAAAACTCAGTTTCCTCTATTAGCAG
Organism: Cecidostiba fungosa; assembly: GCA_900474305.1. Lineage (NCBI taxonomy): Eukaryota > Metazoa > Arthropoda > Insecta > Hymenoptera > Pteromalidae > Cecidostiba > Cecidostiba fungosa. The sequence continues at coordinate 73,617 of UCOJ01000563.1, forward strand.
GCTGTTCTCTCTCTATATATATATAGCCACCAGTATAGTAAGTTATTCTTTTCATCTCCTTCTCCTCCTTCAGCATCAGCATCACCTGCAGAACAGCCTGCAGGAGGGGCAGATGCCGCTCGGCAGCTGCGCACCCAAATTATGTACGCACGGGCCGCTGCACGCGACCACGCGTTCAGCATCCTTTTCATGGATCAGATGCCGCCGGTGATGATCCTGATGCAGTAGGCGCGTGTGCCGCAGCCGCCAACTGCTGCTGCTGTTGCTGCAGCGATTGAGTCGCCTGCGGCGTGTGGCTTCTTTCCTTTTACTTCTGGTATAGGCCGTCTGGAAGTTTTTGTTTGTATGTTTTCCGAGAACTGTTAATTATGTTGAGAAACTTACCTTTATGATGTGCAGTGCATCTGTTAATTGTAATTGATAATAATCGGGTTCAATTATAGCAATATCCATCGCATGAATAAGAGTATGAGTATATAGCCGAGCGTTTAATATTCTATCCTTGCGACTAAAAATACACGTTGTATGCAGTGTCACAGATTTTTCACGCAAATCGTTTCGTCACCCAAATATTGCGCAATTGTTGCCGCAAACAAGGTCTCTTATGTATCGCTCTCCTGCAAGCTCGCGCAACTGACTCACTGAATCAGATGAGACTCGATATCAAGTCGACTTAAAGAGCTTGGCTGGATAATTCGTTTGGAAATAGTTTTAATGCGCGCGAGAGAGAGATACAGTTCTGCAGCTGATGCATATAATGACTGATGGCCATCAGATATATATATAGGCCTAACTGTGAACCATCGTCCAGTGGCTGTACTCGTCCATTATTATACAGATAACAGAACTGGCACAATGACATGAAAGTCCGTGGAATTTTATTACGTGAGAACGACTCGGCGTCGTTACAATGGCTGCCGATAATGCTAAGCGCATGTGTGTGTGTGTGTGAGTGAGATGTGTGCCTTTCGCCTGACTCACGCAAGCATGTAATACTTAGTCGCGCTGAGCCAGGACATTGTTCGAGGTGAAGCTCATATCTTTCGGAAACGATGCAGGGAGCCTAATTGTTATACAGTGTAATTGAGACTCGATAATACTCGAACGAATGTGACGAACAATGCATTACTTTACGGACGACTCGACTCTATTGCTGCGACTTCTGTCTAAGTGCGATAAAACGAGATCGTGCGGACGAATCATAATTTAGTACCGTCAAACATCGATCGATGTTTGACGGCGCGGCAATATACAGTATATAACGAACGAAAAGATCTGTTACGATGAACACGTTCGTTTGAAGAATATTACAGGTACTATATACTTGACTCGAACGCAAAATCCATACTTGGCCAAAGACACCAAGTGCACTACTGCAGGATATCAAGATCATATAGCAACTTTGTTCATCCCGCCGCACGTGCAGCTGCAGCACTCACGTATCGATATATACACTTTCGAAGGTCGAGGCGCCTGTTTTATGATGCAGGTGATGCTTCTGTTATATACACCTATAATATGCCCAAAAGGAGCCGGGCACTGCCTACAGCAGCAGTTTTGCGCTTGATCGAGCGATGACATTATAGACGCTCTCGTTGCGCGCGCGTTATTGCGTTACACTGCGATGCATCAGTAGGTTACGCAGCAGAGTGTATACCACCGCTATATAACTGCAGCTCTCCGATATCGAGACCTTTTTTGATCGAAGCCGGCGGGGCTTTGGAGGACGTGACGATCGCGCAATGCTTACTCTGCATCAGCTCCCGTGCTCCCGATGACGGTCACCAAGCGGACTGTGCTGGAAGGACGCGAGCGTCTCGCTGATGCGTTTGTATGCGCAGAGTGCTATATATACGTTATATAGGCTAAGAATATTGGTATATACTTTTAAAAGAAAATATTTGGGAAATAGTTGTACATACGTGTATTATTCATTTTACAATAATCTCATGTTTCCGGAGAGGTCTCTAACATTTTTAACAATAAACTTCTTTCTTTCCCTCGTTTTGCACCGATGAGATAGTGTAGCAACGTTAATATTAGTCATTAGTTTGAAAACTTTAAGCTCGTATAATTATATTATGCTGTGTATACGAGGTATTTAGCAAGTAAATATACTGAATCAGAAAATTAGCACTGAAATTATTAATTTATTAAGGGGGTGGGGACAGTAGTGTCAATGATCTATACTACAGTACACGCCATCAGCAGAAGAATTAAGACAAATGCAACCGCATGCAACTGCAGCAGCAGATCAGCGACGCGAGGCTATTTACGACGTCCAAGTGGCGCAACGCCGCAGCTGCGGCTATCTCTTAGGAAATAACGTGTCACTCGTTTGTACTTTCTGGCTCCTTGCGATACTCTTGATCTTTCTTTCTCTCATCTGTATGTCTCTTATATATGTGTTTTTAATTTCCTGTGCGTGCAGTTATTCGTCTTATTGTAAAGTCACGCATATACTACATTATAACAGAGGAATTTCGCAAGACGTCGGATTAATGTATGAAGTTATTGAGAAAAACGCAAAAGAATAACCGACCGTTTCTAGAATTTGCCTACTGATGAGCCTCCCACTATTACGCGCTCTGGCAATATCGCACACTGAGATTTTCTTATCTCGCTGATGGAGCGCGTTTCTCAGTGATGCAGTCATTTCATCGCCTCCCCGATGCTTGATGCCGGGACGGAATCATCATCTCGCCGACAATGTTCGCTCGCAATCGTCGAGTATAGAAGAAAATAGCTACAGCGATAATAACAAAGAGAGAGTGTGTGTTACATTTGTGCTTTTGATCGAGTTGAGAATTTGTTTTCGAGCTCCTTATCTGATTGCGAGTCGACGATCCGCTGCAACGTCAATATTTGTGCAAGCTTTCCGTGAATCGCGGAGGCTGTTCAGTAAATTCATTATATATTCTGCAGATGTCAATGCGACGATTCATTCATACGATTATCTTGCCCGCGTAATGTTAGTGGATTTCAGATTTGTATCATAGATGTATGAAGCCTATACTTTATCTGATCTCTGTACTATCGCGAGTGTCCTCGAAAAATCGGCACATCGATAAGACTACTATAGTATACTCCTAACTTCTAATCTAATGCACATACTAGTCTAATCGTTTGCTGATGGTCCACCGCGTCGCTATGTCCAGTGCGTTTAACTGCAATGACTGCACCTATATATTAGGCCAAAATCGGCAATCACGAACATAAATCGTTAATCCGAAAATATTGCGATGCCGAGGTTACCATGCAGCTATCAATGCCTTATATTAATACGTATTTTTATGTAAATTATAGAAAACGCTTAAACACAATATGAATTAGGGTGAATTTCCTAGTCCTCTGAACAAGAGCTTACTTTCGGTGATGTATGTGGCTGTAATCTTCCTTTCTTTTCGTTAACTTATATTATGTGAAATCAATTTTCTTTAAAAAGGCCATCTGAAAACTAAAAGTTATCTTCTCTCGTGTCTTATTGCGTTATTTCAATTATAATACTCGTTTCAAAACGAGTTATTTCGTTCGGCCCAAATAAATTAGCGAAATAATTCTGCCACACTCGATCGAATCGAAGGCTGCCGACCGCAAGGAAGAAAAGACTCGATCTCGAGAGCCGCAAACGCTTCTCTATATGGGAGAGTTGCTCAGTATGAATTGTTGTACTCGACAATTTTTACGTTGTAGACGACTTTTTGTAAGCAGGAACAAATCCGTGTCAAAATTTTTTATTTTTGTTAAGTCACTAAATATTTACAGTCAAAAAATAGCTAAAAAATAACCGTATAATAATTGGTAGCCGAAAATGATCTAAGGAAGACCATCAATTCAAATTTTCATTACGGCCAAAATAGCTGTAGACAGCCCATATAGCCATACTGGGCGACTCCCCCCTCTATTATTGCGCAAAATCACGGCGGCAATAGCCTCGTCTCTCGATCCGAGCAGGGACACAAAAAGAGCCAGCGAAATGAAATCGTATATGAGTATTAAGTAAGTACTCCGTATAGCTCCACGAGGCTCGAACTTGACTCGGTTCGAGGTTGTCCGCGCGGGGCCATCACAATAATTCACACCGCGTTGAGGTATATCCTTGCGCGGCGACAACGGCGACCCAGTTACGCTCTCATTTACACGTAGTATCAGGACATCGAGCGGCGAGTGGACACTTTGAGACCGAGCGCGAATCGCGCGAAGGCCGATTATTGCGATCGAGGATGCGTGGGCTCATACATATGTATATAGGTATAAGTATATCGTATATCGTATATCGTATATATAGGTATATCTTTGTGCGTGACAAGGTCTTAATTTGGCCAGCAGTTGACGGATGTTTTTTTTTAAGGTATACCTTCTTTTTGACCAATAAAATAATAAAAGTCGCGACATCCAATAATACCTGCATCGCACCTGCATATTTTGTAAACGGTGACTTTTCAAAATATAAATTGCTCGCGCAGTCGCCAGCGGAAAATTCGTCGTCAACGAGTCGCGTCTATACCCACCTTATATATATATATATATACGCACTTATGCAATGAGGCGTAAGCGCGCGTGTATGCGCCTATTAGAAACAGGGTTTATATATCTATATACTTATTGGCGCGTGTACGACCTTATAGATATAGATACAAGCATCAGGCTTCCTCGTTGACCCGGAAGTAAAAAAAGTTTCAGAGAGGAGGTAGTTTTCAGAGCATATGTTTATAATATCTACTCTTTCCTCCACAGCGTTTTAACGTGAGCAGTCTTCTTATCGTATATAACGCACATAGAGAACATCGTGATAAATTTTCATTATTATTCGGTGTGTGTACGACAATTTTACAAAAAGGTCAAAATTAACGATACTCAAGCATCGGGATCCACTCATTCTTCGTGTAATATGTGTATATACTACAATAAGCAACGTGGAATATTCAATATATAGTAAGTATACGAGCGATCGCGCACGCGCCCGTCCTTGAGATATATCGCTCTCGGCCGAACACCGTCCGACGATTATTATCACTGTATATACGTATATATAGTATAGAGATGGAAATCTGCTGACGAGTAATTGTTCGCTTCTCACTGCCATACTATAATACGAGGAGCTACGAGAACGCGTCATCTTTGCATGACGACACGCCGCCGCGACTTCGTCATAGGTTCCTGAACCACTTGCCAAGAATTTCCAAGCGTCTCTCTCCCTACTCTATCACACACTGTCTAATATAGTACGTACAAATACAGGTAGACGACGAGATTTCGTAGAGCAAAAACGAGCGACTTTTCCGGCTTTCCCGGCGAACACGCTGCAAGGATTTCGTGCGCGCTATTATTGCGCTAAAATGTGCAATTCCTCGAGCGGAGTTCGGGCTCGTTGACGATTTGTTGCTTTTCGAACGATGCGGATGCGATGTGTCTCGTTATATTGTACTGATGATGCAAATGAAATAGTATTAATGTAGAATATATACTCCCTTTCATTTATCAGCAATTCGCATTGTAATTGTTTATAATATTGTGTAATATTACAATATTATAGTGTTATATCTTGGTGATTTATTTGCGGAAGTCGCTTGAAAATCCACTGCAAATAGCGAGAAAAAAATGATGCCAAGTGTCGCAATGACGGAGTATCTTCACTCTTTGTATTATCGACAATCTTCTCAACAAAAGAATTATGCCAAGTTTGCAAAATCGTACGAGTATACCCCTATCAGAGCATAATTTATTAATCTCTCTCTCTTGAGATACAATGTATTCCGCACACACTACAGTAATAATGCTCGTTATATATACTTGCAAACAACCGTCACTCTAGTTACGATAGCATTTGTTTAATTGCATATTGATTAATGATAAATTGTTCCCTCGGCTCTCTTTTTCCCCTCGAAGCGAGCGGTCTGCCATGTTTACAGTGTAAGGCACGTAACAATATTTCGCAAACAAGGAAAAACCTCATACGCGTGCACACTTGTCGATTTTCCGGAAGACTGGCGGTATGCGCTCGATAAGTATATGCGTGTCTATGATATTTTTTAATTCACAACAGCTCGTGTCAGCACGAAAGATTATCCCGCCGTAGAGGAGATATATAACTAATACATCTATATATATATAGGTATCGTAGGCTGATGCTGTTCTGTGAGTGAGAGCTTTTAATTCGACTGCCCTTCATACCTGCAGTCGAGTAGCATTATATATCTGAACGAGAAATTTGTTTGTTCAAAAGAGATGATCAAAATGACGATGAGTCAAAAGCTGCCTTGACGTTCATTAGTTTATGTTTGTCAAATGTAATAAGAAAAGTAAAAAGTTTCCGGAATATTCGGATGACCATTTTCGGGTCGTCGACTCGGCGGGCTGGCGCTCGCTCGAGGTGAGATAAACATTAAAAATACACATACACACACATCGGCGCGAATGCCTCAATGTTGACGACGACGACTACGAGTTTTCTATTTCGGTGATGCTGATAAGTGGTCGAGCAAGATCGGAGTCTCGCACCCGGACCTGATCATTCTCAAAAAATAAAACGAATATATATATGCGTACGTATACTTTCTCGGCTGTTTTACTGTCCGCAAATGTTTTCGCAAACCAGAAATTGCGGAAACATTTTTCGTGCCCGAGTAGAGCGGTCGTAATTTTTAAGAAACTCTTTTTACAAAATATATTAGCTTTTAGAATTAGAATAGTTTTAGAGTGATATAAAATATATTAGATTTTAGAATTAGACTATAGTTAGAATAATTAGATTGAATTAGAAAAAATTGGTCAATAACAGCTGTTAATATATCTGGTCAGTGTGTTTATAAGTACCAACCAGGAAAAATGTCGAAAGTTTCAGTTATTTCGACGATATCGCTCGATCGAACAGTAGGCTTCTTTCACCAGTTTCGCATAGATCTGTTATGCAGACCAGACAGCTTGTATGTATACAACGAGCGCTTTGTCGACTTGCCCGCTTGGCTGACTTCCTCAATTCCATCAGTGTCGTCATCCCCGCGGTGTTATATATACTCAATACAACTAATTGCAACTGAACAATATTTTCTGACACGACACGCCGATCCGTTCAATATATTTATACGCGTATATAATTTAGATATTTAAATATACTTTAAGAGTTTAGTTATCCGGCGAACAATGTACACATAATAATAGGCATTCCTATATATTATAGGTATATCGAAATCCAAACCGGACGACATTCCTCGGCTTTCGCTCGATCGAGTCGGCATCGGCCCGGCCACGTGTATACGCGCATAAATAATCTCAGCTCCAGAACGAGTATATTATACGTGCGTATAAAGTATTTCCGGTCGACCAACGCATTTTGTGTCCCTCGGGCGCATGCAGCGTCCTACGCGTCGATCAAACATTTTTCGCTATACCTATATAATATACAACCTTCAAGTATTGTGCTATGCTATTTTCAACGATTGATACACAAAGCGCTTGCGAAATATTGGAAGCTGAGGATTTTTCGAGAAAATAAGCGAGTAGCTTATTGTTTATCGGTATACTTGAAGAATAACGAAGGTATACGATATGAAATATATATATATATATACACGACGATCACAGAGAATTGCGTCACCAAAGGCGCAGTCAAGGCCTGGAATCGACTCAATCATCAGCGCGCTATATAATACTCGCGAAAAAATTAAAGAAAAAAATCATAGTCCGAGTATATAGCGAGCGCCGAGAGAGCGCACGCGGCGACACCTCGACGGAATATAGGCGTCAAGGTCGAGTTTTTGCGCGGAAGCGACCGGCTGGTTTCTCTCTCTCTCTCTCTGATGTGCGCGGCGTAAAATATAAAGTTTGGCTTGAATTTTTTCCTCCAGCAATGTCGTGTAGCTTCGTCGATGCGTCGAAATGACGAGAGATCTTTATAGGCTGATGTGAATATAGTTTGAGAGAATTGCGAAACGTGTGCGCGTGCGGCGATGACGGACATACTAACGATGGAAATAATTCTGCTTATGAGTAATCGACGTCCCGGGAACAAGAGTTTATAGTCGTAATATATTTTTTGCTTTCAAAAAGTTTTAGTAACTTTTAAAGCAAAAAAAAAACGTGCGCACGCGGCATCTTTCGATAGGTATAATCGAGGTCTCGCTTCTCTCTCTAGCTCGACACGCAAAAGAAGAATATACTCCCTCCCGAGTATTCTAGCTATCAGCGTATCGTAATCACACAAGCGCACACGTATATATATTCTACGCATTTCTTATCAGCCGACGTTGCGTCAGCCGAAAAATTTCGCGATAAACTCGCGCGCCTTAAGTATGCCGTATAGCGAGGATCTATCGCACGATAATTATTGCCATCACGGGAGAGCTGTTTTATAGACTTCCTCGTATAAAGAGTGTCACGAGATGTTTGTGTTTATGCTTCGGATTCAAGATTTTTCAGACAAAAAAAGCTTCTTTTGAAAAACAAATTTCGAGAATCACATACTCATGTTTATTATTACCCAATTGTAAAACGCAGAAGAAAAAACGAGAGGTCACAGCGGCAACTGCGTCAAATGTTTTTTTTTTCTCTGAATCCTATGGAGAATCGTGCAAAAGATTCTTCGGTTATATACACGTGACGTGTCGCATCGTGAGTAATTAAGGTCCCTCTACTTTCGATCGATAACACACACCTGCACTCGTGCGCGCTTCACTTGCATCGTTTCGCAACGACTCTTTAATATTATAAGGTATAATTTATGAATTTATGAAAAAACGTCAAATGTATTATATATACACGAGCAGTATATCTGATGAAAGAGCGCAGCTGATTACATTTTACTCAGCAGGCGCTGCGCTGCACGAGATTTTACGTGTAATCATGAATAACGTGCCGTGTGAAAGAAAAGTCTGAAACAGGAAAACGACGACGAGTTTGCTCGCACCTCCGATGTTGTATATTATCATACAATGAATAATGATGAAACATTATACGACGAGAGTCGAATGTATCCGAAACGCCGAACGTCAATGTTTACTGAATGTTTGCCTTATTGTTTACATATTTCTTATATTCAAATTGATCTATATACCTCAAGCTACTTTTATCGCATGATGACTTGAAAAGTGATTCAAGTATATGAACAATATTGATGAATCGTTATAGTTGTTACAAAGAAGTTATATTTCAAACGATTTCCGAATTTATTTAATAGCCACCGTCGAGTTTAATAACTAACAAATAAGTGTGTAAAAAGACACCTCGCGATTCGGTGCAAGCAAATTTCTTATGCTAGAGTTACAGTACTATAATACCCAATAGCTATGATAGCAACGTAGCAACGGCTCCCGGAAGCCGCGTCATCCGCTACACGATACTCTTCCGGTGACTTGTCCGCGTCTCTCCTCTTTTTAGTCTGCAGTCTTTTCTATATTATTACACTTGGATGAGTGTACCTACACCTATCTAATTGTATAAGTAAGTGTGCGAGGCCGGTGACATTCCTCGCGGACTCGAAAAATGATGCAAATCGTTGATGGCTAATCCGGGTGACGAATCGACCTCGTGTGTGACTCTCCGAGGGTCGTGTTTGTCGACTTGTCGTTGTGTATGTATATGTGCTCAAGTATGTATATATGAGTGCATAAGCTTTATCGGCGGGGATCGGGGACGACTCGAAGACTAAGAGATTATCGGTGGCACTAGCTATGAGAAAGCTTCTTTCTCACGATGTAGCCTATATACTATTGTGTGCGATAGAGCAGCTGTACCTATATATAACATTCTGTAGATAGTTTTATTGAAATACAACTATTTATACAGATAGTTGTATTTTTCTGGGGAATTGTACTATCTGCTTCTTGGGGATTTCCAAATTTTTCACGTATACGACAAGGGACTTCAATAGATGAGACGTAACATACTCTCGTAATAGGTATAACTCTTTCAGCTGAAAAAAAGCGCGTAGAAAGAGGAAGTAATCCGGTCATAAAAGTGTCTTTAGCCTGCCGCCGCTGCAGCCGAAACGAGAGAAAAGAAAGGAAAACAGCAAAGCGCAATGGAAGATGATTGCGCTCTTGTAGAGAAAAGCGTCGTTCGAGGGACAGGAAGAGACGCTGACGCATATATACCCTATAGGTATATAGTATACACGTATTATGAGCGCAGGTATATAGTAAGCCGCCGGAGGCGATTTAAAGGCCGGAAGGGAATATTTAAGAAGAAGCTAAGGCCGGTTCATTCTTATGTTATAACTCACTGCACTGCGGGGTGGGAGCTATATAGGAAATCGAAGGTCGCTTTTCAGTCGGTGAGGTCCAACAGCTACCTATACCTTACAGCAGCTACTATATAAACAGTCGAATATGCACATCCGCCGGAAGAGACGCATGCACGTGTTAGTTTTTAATTCTATTCAATCTTTCTTTTTGCTGCAATAATTGCGATCGTGGTATTATTGTTTATCGACTCTCGGAGTATAAGTAACGCTTCCTCAGTTCCTAATCCAGCTCAAACTGATTGAAAAAAAGTTTATTCTTTGTCTATACCTGATGTAATACAACGACGAGTAGGTGCGAGAATTAAAATAAAAATTTTCATAGGCTCGATAATAAATTCACAATAAGATGTATTTAGACATACAACATACGTATAAGTACCTGAAGTGCCTGCAGTGTGCGCAAGCTTGCAAATAACAAGCAGAGAGCTAATCTTGGTGTCTTACGAAAACGCGCGACGAAATTTCAAATTTCGCCGCGCGCAAGAGGTTAAGGTAACTCACGCTCTCCTCTATATCGCAACTAGTCGCTTGCGCGAGAGTCGTTATTATCTCTCGCTCTCCCGTTGCCGCTTATACAGGAGGAAAATGAAAATGATAATCAGCAGCAGAGACCGCGGTAACGATACAACGTCCATACTCTTGAAACTGTGAAATCAAATGTATAGGCAACGGCTCATATACAGAGGCAGCAGATGCACGAATCGTATACCTAATATAATACATCCTATACATCAGAGAGCAGCCGAAAAATAAGCCCCTCTTTGCAGCAGAGAGGAAAAATGAGGCGAGTGGCGCGCGCCACTATTATATGTATAGAGGTATATATACGACCGCACGCACCACCTGCCGCGCGGCACGAAGAAAGAGGAGCCCTGATGCATACACATCGCCAGCTTGTGCATGGCACGCGCTTTTCGCTCTCTTCTAGACTTTCAGCACGTACGCGGAAGTCGGGAGACGTTGTAAATCGTCAGATCTTCTCTCTCGGTAACTTGAGCTTATTAATTAGGGATTTGCAATAAACTTGTTTTTCAATTGCCTCACCTCTTTGTTTTTAGATATTTTTGAATCGAAAGTGTTCTTATGAATTTTTTCGTAATTTTCATATTATATGTGAAAAAAATTTATCAATATTTATCTTAAAATTGAATGCTAAGAACACTTCCGATTAAAAAAATGTGAAGGATTTTTTTCAATCTCAATAAAAGATATTTTGTTTATAATAAAAAAAACAATCAATAAGCCCAATTTACTGAGTGGAGCTGACAATTTACACTCAGATCCTCGGATAGCAGCACAAGATGCTCGTTTCGACGGCCGAAAAATTGAAAAAAAAAAAAAAAATCATCAGACGATCGAGTTCTCGCCAGCCTGCGTGTATATATATACTAATAATAATAAAATAACCTCGTCCCCACGAGGATCGAAGGTCAGCATCAGAGTCGATGGCGTCAACACACCTCACGCTCCTATGTAGGTCGCGGACGACGAGCCTCTCTCCTCGCGAATTATCTCTCAATCCTTCCGCTCTTGGCAAATAATCCTTTGCTCGATTCGCCCCACCACCTGTGCGCAGCCGCAGATTTCGAAGCTCTTTTCACGAGATTTCGGCTCTGAATGTGTCCTCACCACCGACGGAGATAGGAAATTCTATAAAGATACGGCTGTATCCCGATGGCCGAATCTCGAGTGATTTGTATTACTGTATAACCAGACGTATGTATAATTGCAGGTACGAGCACAGCGCATCATCAGCCATGTCGGAGGAGCTGCATCAGAACGAGTCCAGCTCAACGGGTGAACCCGGCGCAAGCCGGCATGGAAACTTTATGAATTATTACCAATTTCACTCGGCGGAAGAGCGCGTGCGGCAGCTTCCGCGCTCCATCCAGCAACTCCGGCGTCGAGCGCCGCAACGCCGGAAGTACGTCGCCTTGGACGTCGGCTGCAACGCTGGGGTAAGTATCATTGATTTTTCATTCCCAATCCCGATTTTCGGAAGAACTCTTCGATACAGTATTTTCAAACGTTTCTGCTTCCTTCGCTCGAATCGTGTGTATTATAGTCTCGTTGTCACACTATATCCCCCCGTTTCTCTCATTCAAAAGCGAACGACGCAATGAGCGAAAATAGAAAACTACTTCCGGCTTTTTCAAACCGCCGCCGCCGCCGGAGAAATTTACGATCCGGTTTCGAGGCTTCTGTTTTTTTTCTCGATTTAAGGTCAGCAGCCCTTTTTATGGCCACGGGAAATGCTGAGGGGGCGTCGTCGTCGGAGAATGACTTTTATATATAGCTATATACATATTTATTACAGGATCTCACACTGGAACTGCACAAATATTTGAGCTTGAAACTGCCGGAGTGCGAGGTCTCGATTCTGGGCATTGATCTAGATCCGATTCTGATCGACCGAGCGCGGGAGAAAAATGATCGACCGGAATCGCTGACTTTCGAGTGCCTTGATTTCTTCTCCGACGAGCGTAAAAGCGTTATATCGTCTTATCTGAGCAAGCATCAAGTGGTACGTATAAAAAAACTACGTCTATATCGAGGACATTTTATTATAAAAATAATTATGTATACGCTCTGATGTGAATTATAGGATCGATTCGACTGCAGCTACTGCTTCTCGATAACAATGTGGATCCACCTGAATCACGGCGACGCAGGTCTCGAGCGTTTTTTCATCGACTTGTGCAGCTGCAGCGATGAATTGCTGGTCGAGCCTCAGCCCTGGAGATGCTACCGAAATGCCGGTCGACGACTTCGTCGAGCCAACCTTGGCGACTTTCCGCTGTTTGAACAGTTACGGATGCGCGGTGATATGCAAATGCATATCGAGAAGATACTTACGGAGAAGTGTGGCTTTGAAAAGGTCGAGGTCACCGAAGAGAACGACTGGCAAAGGAAACTTATGTTGTTTCAGAGGATGGACTTAGTAGATTCCCTACGAAAATCTCACGATACGAATTTGAACCACGAGGTAGCAGCACCTACTGGCGCTGCTTGTTGATATGTGTAATAAGGAAAAATATATAATGATTTATAATATTTATATAAAAAAAACTGCTTTTTAATTTCTCTTTTGTTGTATGAAGTGTTTTGAAATGCGACACTTTGAACGATGCTTCCTGTAACTGCCGATTATTAAGTTCTCTGCTCGCTATACATAATATAGCCAAAGAACTACAAAAAAGTGAAATATATGTCACTATACTGAAAGTAGATGAAAGAAGCTTCAATTTAAAAAAAAAATAAGGACGGTTTAGTGTAGCGTAATCTTTTACGTCACGTATCTTTTCGCGCGATTGTTCAAATAAATAACAATTTTTATACGTGAATTCTTAAAATATAAGCTCAGACATAAAATATTCTGCTTTTGAAACTACGTTTTAAAAAAGTAGTATAGTAAGCACGTTCACTGAAACAACGAATCTTTGTTCTACGCGTTTTCGGGGCTCTAGAATTTAACTGCTTTTCAAGTATTTTTCCGCGGAGAGAAAACGTCGTAACATGCGTAACATGCTTCATAAAAAAAGGGATCGAGGGAGGAGAGAGACTCGGGACTGTAAGGGCATAAACAGAGCAATCTGTATCCAGACGTGGAAATTAACGCGGGATTTTTCAGGAAATTCTTAAAGTTTCAAACACTTAATACGGCCTATACTGTAGTCGGTCTCAAGCCCGAGAAAACGCAGAGAGAAAGTGTAAATAAATATTAAAAGTCATTATTACAATTATTTATTAAATCGCGCCACTCAATTCGAACGTATTAC